>JAWCTZ010000073.1:0-104125 GCA_036850595.1 Rhyacichthys aspro | reverse complement strand
TAATATATGTGCATTTTGTAGAAAGTCTGAGTCTGAGTCTGAGATGTGCTTTTTTAAGGATTATTTGTCTAAAAATCATGATTAAGGATTATTACAACTAAGTAATCAGTCCACATGAGCAAATATAGCAATTGATGAGCCTGTTATTTGTCTAAAAATCATGATTAATGTAGCTATTTTCAAGAGAAGGAGCTACAGACAAATGAGAGTGTTAAAATGAACACTGGGCCTCAGTCATTATTATTTTCTTAACAATTTCCTTTGATTTTTATGTTTAAAGTGCTATTTACCAAGCGTTCCCAAACAGCAGGACTCTTCTGTTTATGCATAATCTAGTCTATCACTTATTATTGGAAGTGTTTTGAAAGTAATCTAACGTGGCTCCGATGATAATACGAAGCAGCCATTTCAACAGCTTTGCGTGAGTTTTCTTAGATTCAAAGATGTGTGGGTTTTTTTTCACTTTTGGAGCCAAAAAATGAAGTATGTGGGACTTTAGAAGTAATTCATTTATTCATTCATTCCTAAGACCCCTTCAAATCACCAAATACGAAGATTGAAGAAAGGCCAAACAACGAACCTATTACATTCACAGATCAATAAAAGTCAGTCTAAGATTTCTTTCTTGAACACTGAGGAGCCATTTAGCCCCCGGCGAACTTCCAGCTCAGACCTTTTAACGGAGGAGCTCATTTAGCTCGTGACAAGTGATGTCTCATTGTTTTACTAAATGACTGAGGAGCTTTTTGTTCCAGCTGCAGACTGCTTTTAATGAATTCTATGACGCGGTAGAAAACGATTCATGTATCAACAGAATATCAAAACACATCATGGCAAACTGTAATTTCTATCTTGCCATTGAAGCTAATTAACGACAGGGTAAAGGTTAGTGTGAAAAGAAAGCACGACCTTTTAAGCAGGAGACATTCGAGATAAGTGCATTTAAAAGCTTCATACACAATAAAGTAGCAGCATTTTCCACGACTAATTGTTTATGTGAAACAAGTGGCGTAAAACAAGCCTCTGTATAACGCATTACCGCTGCTGCCTCCAGTGAAAATGACTTGAAAATGTTTGTATCTTCATTTTGACGAGACGTAAATACTGCATGAATGTATTAAGTGCTTAAATGAACACCTCAGTATTGCAAATAGATATCTGTGGTAATGTTATGATAAGTAAGGAAGCCTGGAGATAATGGATAATGCCTAACTTCTGTACTTTAACATACTTTTGTACATTTTGAAGTGTTACTTTTACTCATATAACATTTCAAAATATGTAAATAAGTTAGAGTATCTTTTATTGGTGAAAAGTTGAGATACTTTCAAAGGGAACGCTGCCTTCAGGATCCACGGTGCCTTCACTGACCTGGTGGACGTTATATATCGTTCTCATCAGCTGAGTATATCCATAATCTTTCTGAATATCAGCCAGAGTTTGAGAGCTTGAGTTTAGTTGTTTTGCAAATAGCCACTTGGTCAAGTCCTGCCTTTAGTTTGTAATATTATTATCTTTTATGTTTTGGGACTTTTTTCCTTCATGAAGCATAAAGGAAAGAAGGTTTGCAGGAAGAGGGGATGATATGGAGTAGAGGTTCCTCCACTCTAAAGGTGCCCCATGCTTTTATTTTTTATTTTAATTGGAAAATCTTGAAAGTGGACCTTGAAAGTGCTTGAATACGAGCTTTATATCCAGAACCCTGATTATTTGTGTATTTGAATTGTCTTTGTTGTTTGAGATGTACATTCTGTTGCCTGAGTTTTACTATTGGGAATTAAAGCAGTCAAATGTAATCTTTGTTACTGTGGAAACATTCAACTTAAACCTTTGTTTGCAGATTAAATGAAAGCTCTGCCCACAGGCATTTGTCTTTTAAGAGGAAGTACTCTCACCTTGTTTTATTTCCTCAGTCTCGGAGCACTTGATGGAAACAGCGTGGCATTTGCAGCAGCAATTCAAACTGACACCAAACAGATGCGGCAATATCTCTGGGTGCTTTTTGTTTTAAATATTGATCACCAAAACATCATAACTCCTCAGTGTTGGATCATAAATATCTGGGTTGTCACTGTCTGCGCGTAACATCCTGCCCTCTTTTAAAGTTTGATTGATTTATAAAAAGAAAAGTGACATTGAAGACTCTCTTTGCATTTTCGGCCTGAGATAAACTTTCTGAACCACAAGAAGGTGCAGACGGCAGGCTGTGTTGGAAAAGTGTTCACATGCTGCGCTTTTATAGTGTTGTATGAAAGAAATAACAGTTTGCAATCATCCGTACACATTCTTTAGAGCTATAGTGACTTCTTTGTCATGAACGAGCCTGTGTTTAGAGGAGTAAGACTTTAGAGAAGCATCTTTAGAGTATTCCATGGCAATATTGGACCAGGTCACATGGTCTCCCAATACTAAATCCTAAATGAGCAAAGTTATAACCTCACATATTCATCTTAAAGCAACAAGCAAAATAAAAATGCTCAGAAAACAAGTCTTAGCTGGTGTTTTGGAAGGCAGCAAGAATTCAAATATGGCCGACTTTTTTGTTTGTTGTTTTTGGAGGTGGACCAAATTAAAGAGTAACAAACCTTAAACGGTAAACGATGGTGATTGGTCTGCAAAAAAACCAAAGGATAATTCATTTAGTTTTTAAATGCATTAAACCATGCAAAAAAAAAAAAGTGTGGTCAAACAAAGCAAGCAGGCGATCCTACATCGTAGAAACAGAAACTGGTTGTAATGGAACTCTAAATGGGTTTTATGGAGCTTTAAAAGTCTATTTCTCCAACATATTTGACTCTAAGGTAATTTTCATGTGATTATACACTATTAAAAGCATGTTATTTTGCATAATATTTGAGGAAATAGCCCCAGACTGCCCTGATTTCAGAAGGTAACATTACTGGTGAGAAACCGAAATGTTTATCGAAAATTATAGGAATATTTGAGCGTTTTTCCTGTTTACACTAATTGCATTTTCCAAGTTTGTTGCATCCATTCCAAAAAGCATCAGCAATTTGAACCCAAACCTCGGCACAATATCCAAGCTCGATAAAAACCGCGTGTACTTTTGGCTTTTGACCATTTTCAATTGAAAGCGCCGTGACCACAGCATGAGACAACATTAAAGGTCATTTTGAACTGGAATGTTGAGTGCTATCAAAACTGAAAGCCCTAGTAAATAAGAGGTTTTAATAGGCACTTAAGCTGACCAGTGACTCAGAAGCAGGTTGTAATTTGAGGTTTGATTGTAGCCTGATGACACTGTGGTCGACTGTTGGCCTCGGCGGAGGTCTGGGAGCTCTGATTGCTCGACGAGTTGTAAATGGTTTAGGCACAAAATTACAGCTCCCTTTCATCTGCTGCCATTTCAGAGTGAATTAAAAATCAGCGCAGTCATGTCAGGATTACTGTAATTGTAGAAGCCACATTTAGGGCCATTATATTGACTTTGTTTACTCGGCGTTAGCAAAGCTAGCGTGTTCCTGACGTTGTGTTTGTGTTTTGTTGAGTACACATTGGGAAATAGTGAGAGAGGAAAAAAATATTACACAGGAGCAATGATTTTTAAAGAAGCCAATGCTACATTAAAATGATTAAAATGTAAACCGGAAAAAACAACTTACTGCTAAAGCTAATGTAGTTTTATAAAGCAGTCGTCTCAAACTTAAAACGGTGAGGGGCCACAATAGTAAATAAAAATCATTTCAGGGGCCAAAGATTGTGACAAATCCAGCTAAAAGTGGCTCAAATCCAACAGAAACCTGTTCAAATCCAACTGAAACTTGTCAAAATCCAACAAAAATCTGTTTAAGTCCATTTTAAACCTGTTCAAATCCAACTAAAATGTGTTCAAATCTAACTTAAACTTGTTTAAGTCCATATTAAATCTGTTAAAATACAACTAAAATGTGTTCAAATCCAACTAAAACCTATTTAAGGCCATATTAAACCTGTTTGAATCCAACTAAAACCTGTTTAAGTCCATATAAAACCTGTTCAAATCCAACTAAAAGGTGTTCAAATCCAACGAAAACCTGTTTAAGTCCATATTAAACCTGTTCAAATCCAACTAAAAGGTGTTCAAATCCAATTAAAACCTATTTAAGGCTACATTAAACCTGTTTGAATCCAACGAAAACCTGTTTAAGTCCATATTAAACCTGTTCAAATCCAACTAAAATGTGTTCAAATCCAACTAAAACCTATTTAAGGCTATATTAAACCTGTTTGAATCCAACGAAAACCTGTTTAAGTCCATATAAAACCTGTTCAAATCCAACTAAGACCTGTTCAAATCCAACTAAAACCTACTTCTCCCTATTACACATCTTTAGTTCAATGCCTTTTGTAAAGTCCCAGAGATAATATCTACCAAATGCACTTTGGAGAAGCAGGCAGGAGCATGGCTTTGTGCTGGCTGCTAATAAGGTAAGTAAAAATAGACTTTAAACCAGCTATCACGGCATGAAAAGCTTCCAAAACTACCATCAGGTGTATTTATTTTGTCAAAGGGCTGCTCTGTATTCTGTTCCTCTCAGGATTCATTTGTACAACACTTTAATGTGGCTGACTGAATTAAAATGGTCAATCTCTGAGCAGAATATAACGTGGAAAAATCCTCGATGTGCCTCATGGTTCAGTGAACATTCAACAAGTTTAATGTTTTAAATGTTAAGTGTTACAAATCAAATTTTCTCTGGTTCCATTTACTCAATAAGCAGAATATTTAGTCTCTGGGTCATTGCTCCAGTTTACTTCTCCAAACTGAGAGTGGGCTAGTGATTATCTACTGCAGGGAATACATCAGTAGGAAATAAAGCAGCTCCAAAAGTCTCTAATACAACCCTTTTTACTCAACAGGACTATTTAATATAATAAATAATAATAAGATCAAAGACTTCTTATAAGACGTTGCACAAAAAGATGTAGAAAAAACCATTGTGACTACATCACACTCTTCTTGTCAATTACCTAAAAGACTTCCATGTCCCTTTCATTTCAGTAGATTCAATACAGGTTTGACACTATTAAGAAAACACACAGTTGAACGAATGTCAAGACGACTTTGACGAATGTGGTAAACAGACTATTAACCTGTGTGGTGCTTGTGGAGAGAGCATTGGTTTTACTGATGGTTTATTAATGTGGGCCACATATGGGCTCGTATATATCTGTAACACTAACGACGAGATCCACGGTGCTTTAAGGGTTATTTGAGTATCGATCCGGAGGTCCATTTCACCGCATGATGTCTGGGTGTTTAATGACAGCTCTGTAAATCATTTTAAAACCAGGGCTAATTACTACAATGCCTTTAACAATACACTCAGAGGACAAAGTGTGTCTATGTTAATGTTTTGGTACTATTTCCAGTTTCTTTGGAAAGAGCTGCCTTTAGACATTAGACAAGCCCATTCACTGCCCGTTTTTAAATCACTTTTAAAAACGCACTTTTTCTCGGTGGCTTTTAACTCAGAGTGAGAGGTGGTCATTTATTTATTTATTTAATCTTTCTGTTGTGTTAACTCATGTTCTAAGTTCTTTTGTGCTTTTAACCTGAGTTATTTATTAATTGCGTGTTTTATGTTATCTTTTATTTTGTTTTACGTCTTCTACAGTTTTATTGTATTGTGTTTGTATTGTACTGTGTTTTGTTTTTTATCTCCTCTATTTATTTTACTGCTTATGTACAGCACTTTGGCGACTGCACAGTTTTAAAGGTGCTTTATAAATAAAGTTGGTATGGTTTTCATTTAGCTTGTGTACAATTCACTTCTGGGTTTGTATAGTTCCTTATTATTTGTATAGTTTTGCTAATAGTTTGTTTTAGATGCACCCTTTGCCAATACAATTCTGTTGGAGTAAAAAACACAATTTTAAACATGTATATTGACACAGTTTCTTATTTTTGCCTTTTTTCAGAATTAATGATACTTGGACAATCTTAATTTTTAGTTTAAGATAAATTTAAAGCCTGACTATTCTAAAATGTTGCCCTAATAAGTGGACAATTGACCCTTTGTTGGTTTTATGATTGGATACTGAACAAACCAGTTAAAATGCCTAATGTCTAAGTCAGTCTTGTATTGGTTTGAACAGACAATAATAATATAATGAATTGCTTGCCGACAGTTGATTTTATTTTATACAGTTAAGTTCAGACTGTTTTGCTTCTAAACACTAATGTTACAGTCTAATGTTGTTTCCTTTTTACAATACAGTTTTACTATGACCTATTATTGTGGATGTAACCCCAGCCTTTTACGACCCATTAAAGGAAAAGCGGTAAACAATGAGTGTCTGAAGAAAAGAGTGCATTTTAACTATGCATAATATAATGAGGTGAATGGTTCAGTATTGCCCTGAAAGAGGTGGAGGTAGTGTCTGGGGAGAGGGAGGTCTGTGCATAAGATTATAAATACATTTATTGTAAGATTATACATTAGAAAACAGTGAAATATAGACCTTTAAACATGTAGGGCTTGAATTGCAAATGTTACAACTGTTTCTGAGTATCTCTTCCTTTAAATCTTGTTCTTTTTTTGGTTTAATTTAATTTGAGTCTTACAAAAGTTGTCTTTAACGTTTATTTCCACCTTTTAAATGGGGTTTAGTCTGATTTTAACAGGTTTTCACTGGATTTGAACAGGTTTTAGACATATTTGAACAGGTTTTAGACATATTTTAACAGGTTTTCACTGGATTTGAACAGGTTTTAGACATTTAAGTTGAATATGAACTGCTTTAAGATGGATATGAACATGCTTTAGATGGATTTGAGCTGAATTTAAATGCATTTGAATAGGTTTCAGTTGGGTTTTTAGTTGGATTTGTTTGTTTCAGATCCATTTAAAACCGAATGCCAAAAATATCACCTTCTAAATGTATTGGAGGGCCACATAAAATATCACAAAGGGCCGCATTTGCCCCTTGGACCTTGAGTTAGACACGTGGTCGAGGTGTTTGGGCCTGACTAGTTCTTATTTCGATTGGTCCTATCTTTATCACTAATAGACCCCTACCATATGTGTTTTTGTGCTAGGCCAGTGAATTCTTGAATACAGGGTTGCGTTTGCGGTGCAGTCTGTTACCAATGTGGCTCTAAAATGGTCCGAGCCAGTTCTGTGGAGCAACATATAAAAGACATTTGGTCAATTAATCATAGCTAAGCAGAAGTGAGGGATTATGCACTTGAGTGAATCTCATTTCAAGCTGGTGGTTCGGGCGGGTGTGCGCTCGGGACCAGATGAGGACGCAGACAAACGGTGGAGGTTTTCCTGAAGCCGGAGAGACGTCAGCGCGATGCGAACTGGGGATTCTTATTCATATGTGTTTGACGCGCATCGAGACGGGCGGTCATTAAAAATCCATACTCTACTCTTCACACAGTGGAGTTTCCCCTGAGCGTTCAGCCATAAACACAACGCAGGAATCAGACTGATACTTGCTTTTGCTGCAGAGTCTTGTTTTCTTTTGCAGATATTTGTAAAAGGTTCAAAGCACAGAAAGGGCCCGCGTTCGGCGTTAAGCACATGTTGATGCAATAGTTACAACAAGTCTATTAGCAGAGAGGGTTTTTGAGGCTTACATCTTTAAAGTGGCTGGAAGGTAGATTGATGAGAAAAGTAATAAAGACTTGACTTGAATGAAGCAAACCTTTAAAGTCTTGCAAACCATTGACGCTAAACTGAAAAAGATTGTTGCTAAATGCAAACAAAAACATCTGTTTAATCTAAAAGTATGCACAACCTCATCTTGTAGTACATCGTAGGGCACACATTCAAAGAGCGAGCAACATATGTCGATAAAAACTGGTAAAGGTTTGGTTCAAGCATAACTCAAGAGAAAAAAAAACACTAAATAATGTTCATCCTATCCCCAGAATCCTACATAATAAATAATAATTTGATGGTCATTGCTGAAATTCAAGACAGCTATTATTTTTATTTTTTACATCATTTATATTTGATAACCCACTTGCCTGGTCAACCACCTTTTTTGTTCTATTCTATAAAACAAATGTATCTGATCTCTTTGGATTTGAGTTTGATTTCCAGGAGATAGAACCAACAAACACAGAAAAAACCCACCTCAGAACCAATTAGAGACACTAAACATTGCACAAGCTCACACCATTTTAGACAAACTGGTTCAGACTGGTATTTCTACTGACTGGACTTCTAACCAGATCTATTTCTAGCCTGGTTTAGCACCATTTTACCTGCACAACACTAAATTTAGCATCAATCTCATTCTTCCTTCACTTCACTGCTTAATCCTGGACTCGTTTTTACTATTTCTGCTGAAGAACAATTGTCTTTTCTTCCTTTATTGAACAGTCCCGAGGTGAGACCAAACTGGGAAAGCCCAGAAAGTGTTCCCTAATCTACTGTCAATCATGAAGAAGTACCTCGGTGCAATAAGTTACAGCTGCTGCCAAGTGACCATTAGCATCACCACCCACTAAGGCAAGAAACAGCATCGGACAGCAAAGAAAAGTAATGACTTTGCATTGTCTGTTAATGTTGACCTTCACTGTTAACTGCTCCTGGCAACAGCAGGAAGGAGATTCAAGCTGATCATGCAGCTTTTCCCTTTAGCCTTGGCTTTGTAGCGATGTTGGCTAATGGTGGACGCCTTTCTGGTAAAGAGGGCAGCTGAGTCTTATTTGTACGTAACCTGAGGGGAAACCAGGATTAGGCTGACATTCATGACTGACATTAATTATGAATTCATGAGATCTGTTTTACAGTAGAAAAACAGGCATAATTGCAGCAGAAGGAGGGAAATGTCAAACATCAATCTGTTTTACACAAAGGAAGTCACAGCAGCCTGTTTACAGCCCACTCACAGACAGAGGCAAGGCAGCTCAGACTCTGAAAGTCACTCTAAATCAGATCTGACGTTATATCTTAGGGATGTAATTGCAGATAGAAAAGTACAAACTGTACCCTTTTCAGACGAGTCATTCACATTCAAATCTAAATGTTGGTGCTGAGGTACGAGTGGGACCATGTGGTTTGGCTTTATTACTTTTGAGTGGTGACTAAACATGAAACGTTGAGAACAGAGGGAGACTGTGGAGAGCTGCAACTCCTGATGTGAGCACTCAACAGCTGCCAATGAAAGAAAAACATTTGCACATTACAAACATTACCTTCAAAGTTGGACTTGGCTGTACAAAGTTGCACTATTTCTACCAAATTATTTTTTTCTGCACAGTCAAAAGTGCTTGAATTCTTATTTAGTTGTACACAGATAATAAGTCTTAGACGTAAACCAAAACCTTTTACTTCTGTCTTGTACATTTATAGAACACATCCGACAGCTATTCAGGAAAGTGTAATTACAAAGAGTGTTTTTACACCTCACTGCTGTCTCAATCTTCGTCAATGCGACAAAAGGCTTCTTGTTGGAAGCCATATTCAACCAGAAAAATGTATAATTAAACATAAGCAGTACCTTCACTCTGACCAAAAACCTCCAGAGACTCCTATAACTCTATGGATTTACACCAAACCTCCCTCGACTCCGGCTAAAAGTGAAGGATGTAATATTTAGAGCCCATCTTTAGTCACACAAAGCCTTTTTTGAACCTGTTGGTGAGAATAATTTCTGCCACTCAAGTGTCTGTTTTATAAATGAAACCTAGATTGTGTGTGTCTTGTGTTGGTCTTTGTTAATGTTCCACTACAGTCAATCATTAAGCAGGTTAGTACTGTCTGTAGTGAGAAAAAGCAGACTATTGATCGTCACATGACCTTGAAATCCTATTAAGTGCTCGATGAAAGACAGACTCACAGTTGTCTCTGGTCTCATACCTTGAGGCCTAACCTTGGGGTCAAAGGTTGCTGAGTAGGACGCTCATCTTTCGACCCTCAGAAACTGAAGACTACTCTGATAAAGGCCAGAAGGTAGAGCGCATTTCTGTTTTCTTTTACACAACTGACTGTGTTTTCTACCAGCATTTCTTGCAGAAATCAAATCACTGGGCTGTAACTAGGCACACTGTAATTTTCATGTGCAATTAAGAACTGTTTTGGCAACACTCCTTCATGCTGTGCACTGTGGAAACACTGTCTGCGTCTTCTCACTTTATCTGTGTTTGGTTGTTCCCCACAGTGCACATGTTGTCGTCTGCTAAACCCTAAAATATAACAAAAAAATCACCTCTTTTCATCCCAAATGGAAAGAGGAGTGGCGTTGGATATTATCACAGCAGCAGAATTGTTTTCATTATTGTTGCCATGAAATTATCTTTACCCTTAAGTCGTTGCACTGCTGAAACAAAACTATAGCCACTGGGACCTTCCAGGACACACTAAAAAGAAGGATTTTGCTTTAAATTCTCCTTGGTACAGTTCTCCAGTGGGACTAAAAAAGGACTTGAGTGATGCATTTGGAGGGATTTGGTTTGGGTTATGTTTTTTGGGCAGAGTTTTAAATGTTTTAGAGATATTGGGGTAATAAAAGCCGTTGCAAAAATCAAGTCGTAAAGTGAAAAGGGGATGAACGAGGACCTGTGTGGAGTGAAGGCAGGTCACACTGATAATTACAATAATAACCTGCTTTGTCTGCTCAAACTTAACTTGCAAAGACTATTATTTTGCAAAAGGCAGGTATTAAAGCATAAAATAACTATCTTTTTTTTTTTTAAACAGCATTTTATTCTATGCACCGCTGCACTTTTTAAAATAATATGTGCCCGTTTCAGTTTAGAGAATGACCCATGACCTCTTACACCGAGCTGTCTCCTCGTGTTGTCCATCACTGAGCTGGACATAAGGCCGTGCTGACCTTGCGCTTTTGGTTACATGAGTCGAAAAGTTTTTGTGCGTCTTATGTCCTGAACTTTTGCCTGTTATTGCGCGTCGTATTCTTCCAGACCGGAGTTAAATGTAGCATTGTATGAATAAATTATGAAACATTTCCCACCGCGAGGTATACACCATTAGACGAGCACCGTGGTGTGAAGAGCTCCTATACGACGGAGTTTGCTACCTTGCATTGTCTGCGACACAAGAGTGAGTCATGTTATGTTCAGGGGCAGATAAAATGAGAGCAGCCTGTCACAGAGTATACATGTTTAGCAGGTTCAGGTTAGAGAGTGTGCAGCACGGTGCTCCTGCCTCCGGCCATGCCCTGAGGATCTCTGGCTCCGGTGAATCCAGATCTCATTTAGAGAGTTACAGCCGACGAGAGGGACACACTGCACCGGCGCCGCTCATTTTGTACAAATACAGGTGATTATGGAAGACGAGGAAATGTATAATTTTACAGTTATGCTTGTTAGTTTTTACAGGAGGCAGGGTATTAACACAAACTTAAAACATAAAAAAGACCTCATGTATTGATTTGGTAAATTAAATCGCTTTTTGATAGTGAAGGTGAGATTTCTCTAAGCTCCTTGTTGGGTGTTAAGTAGTAAGGAAATAGTAGTAGAAGTAAGAAGTAAGTAACACAATGAGAGGAATTGTTGTAAAGTAAATCACAGAAGTCAAGGTCTGAGTAAGAATAAGAGCTACATCTGAAAGAGTTGTTCCCAGTTATCAGAGCAGACTGGGGTTAGACACTAAATAATAAGTGTTTGAACCAAAGGGTTTCTCCAAAAAGACGACAATAGAGGAAAAAAAACATGCTTATTAAACATAATATTATCAGGCGACCTCTCATCCATGTTCCTGACTCAGTTCATCAGAGTTGCCCCCTGTATTTCAGTGCCCCCTGAACATTTCGGGGGAATTTTATGTGAAAATACCCTTCAAAATAATCATGACCCAACATCCTAGTCTGCTTTAGTCATTTTTTAGATTTTTTTTTGTGTTTTTTTAGCCTGATTTCTTTCTTTTATTTCCCGTTAAATACAGTTTTTTGATTTATGTCATGGTTTTGTTCCCTTTTAGTGTCCCTTTCATCATTACCATATAATTATTCCTTTGTACTGCTGTTTTCTTGCTCATCGCTCTTACAGCCCAATCTTCTCCATGCCATCCAAAATTTAAAAAAAAAGGTGTTTGTTTAGAAAAATACATTATTATTCTAAACAAGTGAGAAACCACTGCTTCAGCAAATATTACACAATCATTGTTTTCCTCAATGAAGAGATATTTTTCCCCAGGTGAGAAGAGTTATTGGTGTTTTGTCAGTGATGGCAGGTCTAAATGAAATAAAAATGCCTGTCTAACTTTAAATACAGCCACTAATAATATGTTTGTTTATTGATGGCTGCTTGTGGCTCACTTTGCCCTTTGAATCATTGATGTGATCGATACTGGGACGGACTAGCGCTGCTGCTGCAGATGAAATCCAAGTCGGGACTTTAATACGAGGGCAGGCACAGTGACCACAGGGCAATGATTCATCTACAATAATAGCTGGATGAGAGACTGCATGGCGCATGACGACCAACGTATGATGCATTAGGATGAAGGCGAGGAGCTAGGAAGCATGGATTTATTCTCAACAAGCAGCAGACAGCTCGATAATATTGTTTATCTGTGACTGTACGGCTTCAGAGAGCTACAGATGAACGGGGAACGCTTTAATGTTTGAGCTCCGCAGACGCAAGGGATGGTATTTCAAGTTGGATTGAAGCCTACTCAGTCTTTACACTTGGAATTACTACTAAAGCTTTACAGTAATATACATGAGAGAACTTCGAGAGACGGTGATCAATACGTTAATAGAAAACACTTTGTATCGATGGGAGCTGTGCACAAAGAATAGCAAATATCTTTTTTTTTTCTTCTCAATTTTAAAAATGTAATGCATGGTTTGAATCACTTAGGTTTTACTTATGTAGAAATGTTTATTGATATGGAAAGAAAGAAGATTTGAGTGATAGAAGTTATAGCTATTAGCAAAATGTTAGCTTGGAGTTTCCTTTTGTGGCATTAGGCTTATATTTTGATTTAATATTATTATAGGAAGACTGTTTGAGTATTGACCTCCTTCATAACGATTCTTTTGCATCTGATCAGTGTCGATATGTTTGTTGTCTGTGTTAATTGAGGATACTCAGTGTTACACAACAGTTCAAAGATGTTTACCGCTGGGTCTACATGATTGAATCTGAAATTTAATTATTTATGAACCTTTAACAAGAGTCTTTTTAGACACATTAAATTTGTAGTTGTTTTAATTATTACCAGCATGCAGCATGTAAGTATTAATATCACCTTTGTACAGCTCTGGTTTAGATTAAAACATCAATACTGTCTACACTCACTGTCAAATAAAGGCAAAAAAACCCAAAATAATCTTAAAATAACATCCGTATGCACTGTTTTCATATTTAGTTTGGTTCTTTCACCAATTATCTTTTGTAAAATTGTGGAAATTCTAGACATAGATCATTGGACTCAGGGATTTGTTGTTTCAAGACTTAACATTACTCAAGTAAAGGACATTTAAGACACATTTAGATAACAATCGCCTTTAATTGTTTGTTTAACCCAATGTTGTCTATGTCAAACGTTATATATTAGTTTATTCTTTTATGTAACAGTATTGACCTGCATGATCACATCCTGTATACACTGTAATAAATATCCTGTTGTACGTCATCTTCAAATAACAGTAGATTTTCATCTTTCGTTAAATAAATAATAAAGCATTGATTGGTCTGTGACTCGGGTATTGCTCCGACCCTAAAAATGTCATCAGTATTTCTCTTTGGTTCGATGATGAGGGAGCTGCACACACTGAGAGGCTTTGGTAATATTTATGGAGGGTCTTTATGGAAAGTCATGGGTCAAAAGGTTTCACTTTCTGTCAGATAGCGCTCGCCACAGGCTTTGGCTGCAATTCAGCTACACTCGGATTGACATTTTTTAACCCTTGAACCTTCTGTGAGAGATATGTAAGCTGCTTGAAATAGGTCTTATACTAAAGCCTTTTCTCTCTGACCCCTGACAAAATACTGCTCACGAAAAGGTCCTCCAGTCTATTGTGTGCTGTATTATGCAGATGATTATAGCTACATAAAGTATAAGCATCAGTCCAGGCTTTTTCAACCTAGTATTTAGGACTTCTATTTCCAGATTTGGCCACAATGCACATTAAAAAAAGCCCAGACACCAACCTAACTGAGAGCTGTGCAAAAACAAATGCCCTAAAACTTGAATAAACTGGTTTTAGTCCAAATTCCTCCAAAACAATGTGAAAGTCTGTAGTCATAGAGGAATTAGTTATTGGTTTTAAAGTAAACTTCTCAAAGGCCTTTTCTATTTGGATTTTTGATCATGTTAAATAAATAAATAAACATAGATATGATTTGTAGATATGAACACATTTTGACATCAGAAACTTTATTTTACTGTCCACATTTCCACATTTATGGAGATTAAAACAACAAAAAGAGGCACCACCATCTTGCTGCAGCTGGGGGCTCTTGTGAAAAGTCAGTTTGCCAAATAAGCAGTGTGTAAGGCTTGTGAAGGTAATATTAAGTGACAGGTGAAATTGCAATCTTTGCCTCAAATTGCAAGGATACAAGGGGATTTGTAACGTTCAAGGGACCAATTATAATAATGTCTTTTTAGCGCTGAAGTCCCAGTCAGCGTCTGTCCCGAATACTGCAACAAAGCTATGAGAACAGTAATAGGCCCGGGGATCATATTCAATATCTTTTTACACTCTGTTAGATGGTTAAGCAGAGTTACTTCAAAGGCGTCAGTGGGGTGAACACGAGTCTCATTTTATAGCGGCTTTACAAGCTCCTTGTCATTATGCTGAGTCAAGCGTATTTGATAAAACGTGAAGTGACAAGTGTGTGTGTGTGTTTTTTTTTTCCTCCAGCACCGCCACCAAAATGTCTGAAAGGGGATCGCCGCAGACGAGACGAGCAGAAAGGAGCCCGGAGCACGAACTAAACTGTTGAGTGGAAATTGACACTGTCAGATGTCATTCAGACGAAGAGGACGAGACGTGGAGACACCTGCGTCACTCGCTCAGACTCCGGGCTGGAGACGGCAGACGGTGACAAGTCATCACCGAGGATCTCCGACTGAGACCGAGAAGCACTCAAATATTAATAGAAGTTACCATTTCAATGATCCGATTAGTAATACAAACAGTCACGTTCGGATTGGAGCTGAACATTCACATATTTTGAAGCCGTGCAAATATGAATAATTTAACTTAGGGCTGCAGTATATCAGAAAAGCATGTGATATGAGGTAAATATTCAGGATATTGTCATAAAGATTTGACCTGTAATGTTTGACTGCTCTTTCACAAGAAAACGATTTAGAAAATGTAAATAAATACAAAGCTCTGGACTAACTTTGACTCAACAAAACAGGGGCTAAATCAATATTAAAGACGGAATAAGGACAAAACCTAAGACTAAATCTGGGAATGAAACAGGAATTTTGTTACAGGACACAACACAGTTTGATCTAAAGCGGTCTGCAACACGAAAGTACGTAACACTATTGCGATTTGATGATTGTAACGATGATAAATTTATGATATATTGTGCAGCCCAACTTCAAATATCCCTAAATGACTTTGACATCTACATTTTCATTCATTTTTGCGTACACAATCCATAATAGAGAGTTATTCATAACATTTGCAATGCTTTCATGAGCCAGTTGTCGCTGTATGAATACAATTGAACTGAGACTACACACAACATGTAACCAATGAGAGCAATGCTATAGGTTAACACTATAACGTAATGAATACAAGACACAAGAGGGTTTCATCCAATTAGACAACAGGCTAGACCCATATTTATGATTATTGCAGCAAAACATCAACCACACAGCGAATAAAATGTTGGAAAATAGCCTCTTTCTTGCTGTGATGTAACATAAACTGTGTGATACAAAGATATCATTGACAACAACAATGAGTAGATGGGTAATAAATTGCTGAAGGATTCATATAAAGGTGACTTATCCTGGTAATAGACAATTGTAGTTATCAGTGCTGTTTACAGTTGTTAATATAATGTAATATTGAACCCTTCCAGTGATGAGACATTAGTCAAGTCACAGAAGTGTGTTCAGACTGGAGTATGAATGGTAGAAATAGTAATGACACACATCTGCTGCTCATTGTGTTGACATCCATCTTTTTAGTGTAACTTCTTCCTCACAGCAGCATTACTCAAAAATATATTTTATAAATTAAAGTTTAATAATCCGACTCAGAATCCCTCAAGTGGCTCTTTGACAAACTCTGTGTTTTTTGTGTTTGTTCTCACTTTATTTTCCAAATTAGTCATTTGAGCAAAAACAGGCAGATAAAAGCCTTCTGGTTATCCGCTGCACTAAATGTTTTGTTGCCACATTGATGCTCACTGAGTATTTGCTGCTTGACCCACGGCCATCAACGGCAAACCCACTCCTAATCTGATTAAAGTTTTAGTTCATGGTCAAATGTGTGTGTTTTTCTGTTGATTTCATTCCTTTTAGCAACAAACTACCTTGAAATGGTCATAAAAACCCCACACGGAGAAGCACCCTCAACAGCTTCTAATACTTTTATATAACACCTTCGAAAATTAACAAATAAATAAAAACGTCCAGCCAAAACAGCTCCAACACTTCTCTGACCCTGAAAATAAATAAGTTGAAAGGATTTAGCCAAAACATTTCGTCTCCAAGTCGTGATAAAAACTAACCAA
This sequence comes from Rhyacichthys aspro, assembly GCA_036850595.1. NCBI lineage: Eukaryota > Metazoa > Chordata > Actinopteri > Gobiiformes > Rhyacichthyidae > Rhyacichthys > Rhyacichthys aspro. Next base: position 87,486 of record JAWCTZ010000073.1, on the reverse strand, counting down.
TCTGAGATTTGTTTAACCTTAAAAAGGAGCACTTAAATCTAAATGTTTTCTTTACACACAATAAAAGCCCAAGACTCATTTAAGAGAGAGTTCAGAGAAAAGTACCGGCAATAAAAATAAATACACTTCATTATGTGCTGATAATTAAGAGAATTCTCCAACAACACTTGGTTAATGCTGAGTATAAACATGTGACAGAAGGTTTGTTCCTGAAGCCACAAGATTAGTGTTTAATAAAACAGAGCCACATTGTGAGTGCATCATTACAGCAGCGTTTCAGACCTGACATGAACTCAATGCAGCTTTTAAATTGTTTAGATAGAAAAACATGGTCAGAATATACTGTGACAAAGTCGGCTAATTAATAAAGTCACTCACTAATGAATTATTTAAGACTGGCCACAGGTTAAAGGTTAAAGATATACTATATATACTGATTCTTTGGAATAAAATGCAGTCATTGTACGTTAAATTAGAGAAAATCAGTGCTACACTCTGGATTATTTATAATTCAGATGTAAAACAGTATTATATCTACATCTATTTATAAATGAGAATGTGATGCAGATTGAGCAGAGCAACAGACAGATAATACAGATTTTTTTTGTTTCATCTCTAAAAATGCTTTAATTCTTTATCCTTAAACTCTTTTCTCAAAGCCAAGAGACATGTACAAGACTGTCCCAGGTCTTTATTTTACTCTGTTGGACCCCTGTGCACTTCCAGTAAATGTTCACTTTAACAAAGACCTGTCATATTTACAAAGGGTTTTCCTATTTATTTCATTTACATACATTTGTTTTATGGCTCCAGTCCACCTCAACATGATGAAGGTTTATAGTGAAGCATCCAAAAAGTGAATTGTAGCTTTGGTTTGAAAGCACACTTCAAATGCAGAGTCATTTTTGTTTCCAGTCATGGTTTCTTTGGCTCAATGCATCGGTTTCCCTTTGAGAGGAAGGCTCCATAATCTTGAAGCAACAAGCCGGCCTCCCACCGAGAAGTGAGGCTGGAGCAGCTTCTTTATCTGTATTCAAGTCTCGCTCTGGCTTCTTCTCTCCCACACAGCCCCAGTCCTCAGGAGGTAGCGCTCATTATGTTTTCCAACCCCAAATTGCACTCTTAAATTTGTGGAACACGAGTCACATCAACAAGTGAAGACATTGTTTGTCCAGGACTTTAGCTCAGAGAGGGTGAGGTTCAAATCTGTCGACTCCATACTTTTAATAAACTGACCATTTCTGTTCCAGGTTAGTTCAATGAAGACAAGTACGCCTTTTGGATTCTTTATTTCCATTTGATCAGATGCTTGGACCAATATTTTTAACTCAAACTCTTTCACCCTTTCAAATATTTAATATATTATCTGTATTACTAATGTACATTTATCTCATTTATTCATTTATTAATCAGTGTATCACTATCCTTTAGAGATTGTAGTGTATGGTGTGAGGTGTACAACTTCAGTCACCAGTTATATATATTTTCACCCCAAGATAAATAAGAAAAGCCATTATGAGAATATTCTAATTCATGTATTAAAGCGTAAAGTGTTTATAAAAAGATGGCATTGCGTGTTGCAGGCTAATGGTAGCTTTGTTAGCATCATGATGTCAGCAAGCAAAATATTATTCATGAAAAAAATACATATTAAGGACATATCACTCTACAGGAGACCAAAATACTAGCTTTTACAGAACTGTCTGGTTTTTGTTTTGCTTGTTATCGTAAAATTCACATTTGACAGTTCACATCCATTTGATTCTCACCTTCTCACGCTGCTTTGTAAAATAATGCCCACTGAGATTGCTAATCTGTATTTTTAAATAAGCCCCTCATGAGACCCACTGTGCATGTTTTGGGGTTTTAAGGGAAACAAGACAAGAGTTTTTTTGTAGTTCTTAGTAACTCGACGAGGGCCTTATACACTCCACAGAACATAATGCAGCTAACGTTAAATGTAGCGTCACATTCATATGTATATATCAGTGAAATATCCATTTTCTTGCTTCAAGCTTTTTCTTCATAAAACAATGAAACACATCTGATGCTTATCTCCAAATAAACAAGCGTTTCATCCTCCGTCGTGAGTCAAACTAATCGAATCTGGCAAAGCATCTGGGACGCCTCTATGTTCCATTAAAAACCTGCCTGACTGTGTTTGAAACAGGTCCAAAGCTCTCTGCCGCGCACATCGGTAAATATAAAAAGAGAAAGGAGTGATAGCTGTTGAGCTTTAGGTCAGCATTAATCTGCAGTGATATACAGAGTGTAAGCAAAACCTTTTAAAGCTCTGGAGAAAGAAACGCTTTAAGATTTAACCGCTGTAAATCAGGCTTCGTAAAGAAAATGCTACTTATATCTCTAAGCTCCCAATTGGTTTCAAATAAAGACAAAATATCCACTCATGCATGATAATGAGACAGGATTTTTACCACTTATGAAATTTAACCTTCTTATAGTCTGGGTTCAACCTAAACAGATCAAAAACATGTTCAACCTTTCCATGGTATCTTTTAGGAATAAAACTGAAACAAAGATGACATATGCATAAAAATGATATAGAATACCAAAACAGATTAAGGTAGAATATACTTTCATCAGTGGTGAACCATCAGGGTCATAAAGTTATTCAGCAATTGCACAACATATATTAGGATTTGCAAATTATAAAATAAAATGTATTTGTGGGTTGTTGCAGGTAAATAGTTTTTGTGCAGATCATTGGAGGCTGTCATGACAAACTGAACTAATGAGATTGAATGACGGAGATTCACCGACGAAACAATCCAAGCTTTTCGTTGGTGAATGTCGTCAATGGTGAGACAGAGTTCCATGAACAATCCAGAACGTTAGAGAGTTCATGTCTGTGAATGTTGTAGTGTTTGCTGCTGTGCTTCTGTCGGGTGAAATCATCTGTCATTACCACCATCCAAAAAACACAAACACAAAGTCTTCTCGGTGGTTTGTACAATAAGTAATTTGTTTCCTTGTTCACACATGATTTATTTAATACACTCCATTGTGTAAAGACCTTTGTGTGCCGTGATTATTGTCACATGATACAAGGTAATACAAGACCACTTTCATTTCTGAATGGCAGTACACTCTGTAAAAGCTCGAATTGTACTCTCTATTCAACACACAGCTACACTTCAGCAGTTTACCCAGTTATATATGTGTTTGGACTCTGTGAAGAACACACAGTACAAGGAGAAAGCATGTGGAGAGGGGCATTAAAAATAACCTTTACTTCACCTTAAATAAGCTCTGTGGGAATCAGGAGTCGAAGCATAGTCCCTGGAGACTTCTGAACAAACCAAAGAGATTTAATTGATAAACTGGAGAGCTAAGTTGTACATGCTTCCTATACAGGTGTGTATACAGGTATGTTTAGAATAGTCTGTCACCTGTTTTAATCTGCATTGTTTTAGACTGTAGCAGATAATAAACAAGTAACAACACTTATAAAAAGTTAAACAGACCTCATTTGAGTTGAAGCAAAGATGTGGGATTCACATGTCCTTGGTGGCGTTGTTCTAATAAAAACAAACAACTTCCTACTTGTGCTTGTGGGAAAAATCATTATCTAATGAGAGCAATGTTTGGGGAGGCTGGAAATAGCTCAATGAATATTTTAAAGCCACCGGCTCCAGCTGCTGTTTACCAGAACTAGTTTTGTCTCAGCTCTAATAGCATTAACAAACAGTGGGGTTTTGTGGCAGATGAGACGTGTCACTTCCCCGTCATACGTGCTCTTGATTTAACTCTGCGCTAATCTTCGCGAGACAGATCGAGGATTAGAGAATCGGGAGCATATCGGCAGGTAATCCCGCTCGTGTGTCTCGCTGGCGGAGGTCAAGCGTGTCAGCGTCTGCGGCTAAATGTGGCCTCCAGCCGCGGTGCTACAGAGCGACGGTGGGATCTGGTGGGATAAGCTTCTCACTCGTCTCAACAAAGCACACTTTCAAGCCTAGTTTCCACCGAGGAGTCCAGTAGGTTCAGTTCCCTACGACATCTGGAGGCCCTTATCTGGCTTATGTTGTCACCGTGGGGAGTGCATCTGCAGCACGGGACATGTTTCTATACAGTATAGACAATGAACATGAAGCAAACTACTAAACTAAGTGGATTAACTTTGATTTAGAGTGAATAAACTCCTACACACTACTTCTAAATATTGTTTCTCACTTTTCTAAACTCCAAAACAGCTCTATATACTGTTCTGGTACAAAATGGGTCCTGAAAGAGGCAACAAACATCACACCCAGAACCATGTCAGGACTGAGACTATTGAGTAAAGACACTCACAATGGATGCAAAAACATCCACCATTTTAAAATTGAAGTCCAGTCTTAGACCAATGACAAATTCAAAGACATAGACACATTTGCAAGTTCTTCTTTGTCTCAAAATAACACAATAAAAATGTGTTTTAGTACAAGACACAACAAAGACATTAAAAAAGTGATCTTAAAATGGTCTTAAGTGCAACACTAATGGCATATATCCTTACATTGGTGTTAAATTAAACCATAAAGCTCAGTGAAACCATATTTAGACTTGTTTGTAGCCCCAGTCTTTTTGCTGATGTCCTCAGGCTCTATGTAAACCCACACAATGTATGTATTCTGTACATAGTCTCTGCATTTCCAGCTAAGCCTTTGGGAATTCCACAAATCCCATCGTAAGTGCTCTACACACAAGAGCTGTAAACATTTAATAACATGTAATCAATGCTGGAGTTTATGAGGTCAAACGCTGGCCTTTCTCTCCACTGAGCTGAAAAGTAAGCCTTAAGATGTCTTTTCTCCGCGCTGTCAGAAAGACGAGCGGTCCACGTCCAACCAAGGGTCAGTGGGAAGTGTCATGGTATTACTGTTTTGTGGCGGTGAACCTCCTGCGCCAGTTGATTTTACACCCAGCCAAATCAATACAACCCACCCACGACCGCCCTGCAGCGTCATGATGCAACAGAGAGACTGAAACATCCCGACCCAAGGAGGAAGAGGCCTTTACCTTTAAATAAATCCTTTATTTCTACCTGTTACATGCCTCCGAGCTGTGCTGTTGGAACTTTTCTGTTTGAAGGACAAGCCGTGACAGAGCAACAAACTTAAATTTACTCAATGTGTTGCTCTGGATGACTCAGATATTAACGCTTTTGTGTCATTAACCAAAGCCCACCATTGCTCTTTAGTGAACATCAGCCAAAACATGTGTTATCTGTTATTATTCTGTAATGAGTCTCTTCCTGTATGACCCTAAACTCATTTATCCATTCACAAATACAGAGGCTACTGCACAATACATGATTTACATGCTGGGTAATGGTCATTTATCTGTCAATAAGTGATGATAGGATTAAAGAAGCAATGAAAAACTATAATTAAAGAGTGCCGAGTCCAGGAGTATCTCCAAAGTTAACCTGAAAAATCATAAAATCATCAAAATCCTCAAATGAGACTAACATAAAAACATGTTCACTATTATTCAGCGTCTAAGTTGGTGTTAAAGGAGCATTAAACCTGGCTCAAGGGGTCATGAACTCACCAGACAAAGTAAAGTTTAATTAAATAATCTTTCTTTAATCAGTTAAAACCCATTAAACTAAAATGAATCAAACAGGACAGCTACAGAAAATATATTAAAATATGACATATTTCAAAACGTATCTAAAGTGATGTGGTGCTGTGTATAAAAAAACTAACAAACGAGTTATATAAATATAATCAAAAGGAAAACGGCAAAGGCAGGGCTTTGGTCCAGCAACAATTAACTCCACTTAACCTTCCTGCCCTCACTCCTGCCCTCACTCCTGATCTGGACACCTACAGCAGCAGGTCACACAGTCTGCAACCACAACGCAATAATCCTCACGATTCCAGGAAGAGGCGACACATTTTCACCGGTTGACCACATTTTTACCGAGCACAACCTTATAAAAACGAGTGAGAAGTGAGCCGTGATTGGACAAAATCCTGCTGTGGACTGATCATTCTCATCTATTAAAATCCTTCATTATAAAGACTAGATCACGTCTTAAGGTCTCATTTTTTCAGATGATTCCTGTTACAATAAACTTTAGGAGATTACACTGAAAAACTAAATGTAACAGTAAAAATAATGGAAAGTTGTGCAAATACAAAATCAAGTTTCCAAGTTTGCAGCAGTTCACTCAACAGTCCTTTCAATGTTTATTTACTCTAGTCTTATTGATCTAGTAAATTGTCAAAATCTCTCTATAATATCTAATACAAAACACAAATAGCAGCTTTTCACAGTCCTTAGCTTTGTCTAAACCTACATCTCTTTAAGTTACACCCACAAATACACTCATTGATAACATGGCCAGGTTAGATTTAGATTCTGAAAGTAGAAGCACCACATCATCATTAACTAGAACTGTCTTCTCCACTGAAGAGGTCAAAAACCAAGCAAACTACTAACTCCACGTTGCTCCAGTCCAAATGACACCCAAATGAGAGCATTGAGGAGTAATCACCAAGCACTCCATCACTTTCAGACCAAACAATGCAGCAGGAGGTAGCAGCCGAGCGGAGTCGTTTAAATCCTCTGTGCTAATACAGCCTCTCCAATGTGAGGGCAACATCTTAATCTCTTACCTCATTAAGTTGTATAATGTGCGTTAAAATTATTATTCCAGGCAGACCGTTGAATGGGGAGTCAGGTCTTTTTCTTTTTATTTCTTTTTTTTTTCTGCCGGCGGTGGGTCGTGTGGTAAAATCCCAGCAGTAGGTTGAAGTGTGAAAAGCAACACGCAGCTCAAGTGAGATTGACCACTTTACCCAGTGCCCCGCTAATACAGGCTAATCCCTCGTTATCAACTCACGCAGATGAACACACAAAAGCTTTTTACAACTTTTGTCTTCACCTGGATTCATCAGCGTCTCTGTTTCCCGTTATTCAAACCAAAACCCAACTCTGAAATCACTAAAAGAGTGCATCAAATAACCATGCGTAAAATTTAATTAATCAAAATCTAGTTTATGCTAATTGCTGTGATAAACAAATGCAGAAACTGAATCCCACTTGCCATCATTTCTATACTTCATAACAGAATATATGAATTTCTAGCACCAATTAAAAGCATAACTTGGGCCAGAAACGACTGAATAAATACTGATTTTACCACATGCTAACTGTGGATTGAGCTAAGAGCAGAGCAGGTTCATCACTGAGATCAGGAAAGGTCAGGGAAAGGTCGGCAAAAGATCTTGTTTTTGTAGAAAGTGAGTGAAAGTTAATTCTTCACAGTTGTTCCTGGACATGTGTGAAAATAAAAAAGCTCTGTTGGGAATAAATGTCACACAACGCTGACCAATACGGGATGTTTACAGGCTGCAAGGCATTTTCAACTCCAATCACGTGCATTTTTACTGATTGTTGTTTTCAGAGGAACAAATCTCTGCCAAAAATGGGCCTAAATTGATCACAGATTGGTTTCTTTACTACTACTCTCCACTTCTCTCTTGTTCTCTCATTGGTTACATGTGATTCTTAGTCTCAAGTCAACATTTAAGACCAAAACATTGTCAGGAGGTGAGGCTATCTGCATCTTTTGTCTGTATTATACAAAAAAATAATGCAATAAACAAGGCATTAGACACAAATGTTAGTGACACGTGAGTATTGACACACTACAGTGAGAATAAAGGGGAGTTCACACCAAAATATAAGCAATATAAGCGTAGATTTTTGTACGCTTAAATGTACCGGAAACTTGAATGAGACAAATTAGGGTGAGTTCACACAAAAAGCGACAAAATCACTCGTCTCAAGGATTCAAAGTTCAAGAAAGTACACTGTACAGTCAACAATGAGACTAATAAATCTGTAAAAGTGTCCTAAACTGAGTAAATATTGTTTGAAACTATAACTACTTCAGTTTTAAGTTAAGAAAGTAGCGATAGAGGAGAAATAATTTGAATTTACTGGTTTTAAAATTCAAAATGTGCCCTCTATAAACCTAATGAAGAAGACATTTCAGTTCATTTTACTTTCTAATCAGAAAAGGGATTAATTTTGTGTTTTCACAGCTTCATTATCTGGATCGAACGCACTGGAACGAGACGTGTTGAAACGCACACACGGTGTATTTCCCAATGAATCATTACAGAGCTACAGACCTATGTTTTAAATGAATGTAAATCAGCAGAGCTCCTTTACTTCAGCGACATGTGGGAAATGAATCCTAATGACTTCATGCACTCACGTTTCTTAATAAATATCCAGCTTTTGAACGCATTGAACTTAGACTGAACCCTGTATCGTAATATAAGTATAAATTTAGATAAAAAATATATTATATGCAACAGTTTTCCACTTTATACATTGACAAGAAGTAGGTTGATGAGTTATATATAGGTTTTGACACAATTAATGACCATATACTAATCATTTAACTGGATAAATATAGCAAAAAGGTTTTTTTTAAATTAATTGAAAAGTTATGGACATTTTCTTTTGTTTAGAACAATGTAATAGCTGCAACCCAAGCTACAATGTATAAACAAATTAACATTAAACCCGAGTCAAACAAAAAGTAATGTGGTTTTGAAATTGGAAATGAACATTTAATGAAGAAGTAATGACAGACGATGATAACAGAGTAACAGAACAAATGTCTGGATGTTGATCATAGAAAATACAATCTGCTGGAAGCCTTATTAAAGATAAATATATAGAATAAAGACAGAAATGAAAACAGGAAAAGGAAAAAAGGAAATGGATCAAACAAATAAGCACTACCTCATCCTACTCCTTTTTATTCTGTTATTTATTATTATCTCATGACACTGTAGAAAATTATAAAACAATGAAGGTTAAATATTCATGTATTATTTAATAAACTATTTGGGAGCTGGTGTTGGTAAAGACACCTGTCATGTTTGTGTGTTTATGTGCCATGTTTGTGTGTTTATGTGCCATGTTTGTGTGTTTATGTGCCATGTTTGTACGTTTATGCGCCATGTTTGTGTGTTTATGTGCCATGTTTGTATGTTTATGCGCCATGTTTGTGTGTTTATGCGCCATGTTTGTGTGTTTATGCGCCATGTTTGTGTGTTTATGCGCCATGTTTGTGTGTTTATGCGCCATGTTTGTGTGTTTATGCGCCATGTTTGTGTGTTTATGCGCCATGTTTGTACGTTTATGCGCCATGTTTGTGTGTTTATGCGCCATGTTTGTGTGTTTATGTGCCATGTTTGTGTGTTTATGCGCCATGTTTGTGTGTATATGCGCCATGTTTGTGTGTTTATGCGCCATGTTTGTATGGATACGTGCCATGTTTGTGTGTTTATGCGCCATGTTTGTATGTATATGTGCCATGTTTGTATGTTTATGTGTATATGTGCCACGTTTGTGTGTTTATGTGCCATGTTTGTATGTATATGTACCATGTTTGTATGTATATGCGCCATGTTTGAATGTTTATGTGCCACGTTTGTATGTTTATGTGCCATGTTTGTATGTATATGCGTGTGACGACGGTGAAGCCTTTCTACTTAATCAGACACAACAACCCGATTAATCTCGTCCTCTCGGTGGGTGGTTTTTTCAGCTCCATTTCCCAGCGGCGCCGGTGATGACTTGCTGAGTCGCGGCCCTCGTCGTGCAACATCCATCTTCTGTGGGTGGGAAGGTTAAGGACCCGCTCACCTGACCACCACGTATCATTGATCCGCCGTAACGCCGGCCGACTCTGTGAGATGCATGTCACGCCTCGGCTGCTCGGCCGGTGCTGTGAAAACATTTACCGTTTAAGGCCCCGCTGGGAGCCGGCTTTACTGACACGCCTGCATTTCATTCTTATTCTGAATAGACCACTGATATGACTTTCTGGAGAGATACTCACACAACCAGTAAATGCAATTTTAAATGTTTTTAATCAGATATTTCTGGATGAATAATCACATTGTGTTTACAAGTGACCACACTGGCTTTGAACTGAAGCTGCTGTCGGAGTAATCATTTGCAAAGACATTTTACGCTCCAGAAACAACAAAGGGTAGCTGTTATTTGCTCTTTATTGTAAATAGAAATAATGAAATCCTTCCACATCACTTTCTTTGATTATAATACAATGTCACACACACACAACAGGCTCAATAGGTTCAATTTAGGGCCAGGACTCGTAGAAACAAATGTGCCATCTCCAGGTTAAAAATGTATTCTATCAGTTGTTGTAGGAGCAGGTCAAATCTGGTTGGTTTTCATTCGTGTGTATCTGCCTCATAATATTTATATTTAAAATAGACATTTAAACAGGTCTGGGTCTTAGTCCATGTCCATTAAGGCAAGATATACCCTCTGAGTATGGAGCCAGAAGAACGTATGTACATATGTAAAAATTCTTATAGTTACTGCCCAGAGAGAACAAACAGAACACGGTGGGGACACAAATTCATTCTTTTTTCAGTTCAGTCATGAATATATTTTATTTATTAACCCCTAAACAAAGGCATGTCCCTTTAGAGCTACTGTAGATGCTCACAGGGGGTAAAACATACAGGCTGCACCTTTAAATGAGACTCAAGAATAAAACAAAAACATGGTAATATGGCTAGAGTCTCCCTTCTCTGCCAAAGACAGTCTCTCCTTTTGTCCATAATTAGCACCCATTCAGTTATTGGAAAATAGAGAAACAGAAACACAAAAAGCTGAAGATTCCTCATTGTTTATGTTATTATGAAGTGCAAGTGATTCAGCCTTTGAAAAACACAGCATATTATTTCGATGTCTGTTTGTGCCTAATCCTTTTGTGTTGGAATAATAGCCACTTTAACAAATGCATTTCATTTCTCATCACTTCAACTCTCGGAGAAAATCATTAATAATCAAACAAGGTGATCTAAACCAAAAACAGAAATGTGAGGGTAAACACAGGTTTGAAACTGGACGCAGAAAGATTCTAAACTCAAACCCAAAAGTAGGTACAGGGGATATTTTTGGGGTCACAAAGGAGGAAATAAATCCAGAAAGTCATATTTTTGCTGTTATTGAAAAATTGTCAATGCACAGAAATGAAACTAAACTAAAATAATCAAAAGGAAATGAAGGAAAAGGATTTAAATTGTTTTTTTTTTTAGCTTTGTGTTGCACCAAGACACCAAGAATTACTGTGAGAAACTGAAATAGCACTCAAACCATAAAGGCCACATATAATTTGTCTTATCCTGTAATACAAAAATCAACATGAATTTCGAGTCATTTGAGGTGACTTAACGTTATTTCTCTCGCACACAAAAAGTACCATCGCATCAAGATGAATTAACGGAGTGTAAAATTAAAAAAATGCCAAGGTTTTATGCAGAAAAGCCTTTTAATAGTCACAATTTTTCACAGTGACCTTTAGCTGCTTTACAAGACGACCTAATGACTCAGACTATAGCCTTTTAATTATCACAATTTGAAAGGTGCACTTTATATTTAGTCCGAACATTAATTGGTGCTCTTTACATCAGCCGTTGTCATAGAAACTACAGCGGGGTCACGTCTTTGCGTCTCGAGACACCACGGCGGCTTCATGCCATGCCAACTTCCTCTGCTGTTCATTCGGGCAGCGTTTCTGAAACTAAATACATTGGTCACAGACGGCGAGCAGCAGCAGAGACCAAGGCCAAAATCTGACATGGTCTTTGGGGAAAAAAAAGGAGCTGGGCTTTGTGGAGGCTACAGCGTCTTTTCTCTTCATAATTTTCATTTGCAGGTCGCCTCTGTGTGTTCATTCTTCCGTTGGAGAACGTTGTGTGTAGGATTCAGAATTCCATAGCATTTCTAAACCTGTAAATGTGGTTTGGTTGTAAAAAGCGAGAAACTGTACGACCTCCATTGTTGTCTACTGTATATTTTGTGCAAACACTGCCTGGAAATATGGTGAAAAGACTTTAAGAGAGTTAAAGAATGAACATTTCTGAATATTCTGTGGCCAGGAGGAGCCCCTTTCAGCAAATGATTTGGTTTACATAACACTTCTACTTTAATGTTGATGCAAAACTAAATGTTGGAGCTTCTGTAATTTACCAAATGCTCAACTAAAAGGTGCCCAAAAGTTTATTCGCAGCAGAAGTGATAAATGTTGCTCTAAGGAGTGTTTAACAACTTTGCACATTTTGTTTTCAACAGCCTTATGTCGCACGTCAAAGTTAGACGAGCTGTTGTGAGTAAATTAATTCCTTTGTGCGACGTGGCAGCTCATCTTGAATCATAATTTTGGAGAAATTGAATCAAGGCCTCGTCAGTCTGTGTCCCTCTGTCGGTCTGTGGCTCGAGTTTATCTCCTCTCTCTCCACTTCTTTCTCCACTTCTTTCCCGCTGTGACTTTAACCAGTGGCATCTGTGTCTCTGCGGTGGCGGTCACACCAAAGCTCCACGCTTCATGTCAATAAGCCCTGAGCTGAGCTTTGAGGCCCGCGGGCCTTCACTGAACTGGTCTCATCAGACGACATGAGGCTCATGCTAATCTCGACCGGGTTTGGATCCCCGGCGCAGTCATGGGGTTTTGGGCACAAACACAGATTACGATGAGTGCGATTGCTCACTGGGGGGGTTTAGCTCTAATTAAATCACACTGTGTTGACCAAATGAGAACAAACCATGGTCACATTCGGTTTAGGAAGGCTGGACTTGAGATCGGTTTTGTTCATGGGTTTAATCCTAAATGAAGCCATCAGTACATTTTACAACAAAGGGACACCTTTTAAACATCATTATTAATAAACCTGACACTTTTACTTTGAAAAGTGGAGTCTGATATGATCCCTACTCGTTACCAAATCTAAAACAGGGCGGGCTTTATGCAGTACTTCATTAGTTGTTGTCTGTCCAACTGCATTTGGTTACAGTTTATTACCAGACTACTTCTTTCCACAGGATCAGACACAGATATGGACGTTATTGTGACTAAATGACAGAAGCTTTGTTTGTTCTTCAACACAAAATCCTTTATTTTAGCTGTATGGTTTGAATATGATTCCTGCACATGTAGTCTGTCTCTGTATCCATGGGGCAAGTGTTTTGTTTTATTTTGTTTTAGTAATGTGTTAAAAAAATAATAAAAACCAATAACTTAGACTAGCTCAGGGGCACAGGGGTAGATGTTTTGTATCTTAAAATACACTTACCATCTTGCATCTGACAGACTATAATGTATCAATAATGAATCATGCACTTTAAAATGCTAATAGTATTTGCACCTTATGTTGGGCGCAGCTTCTATAAGAGATTGACAGCCAGCAGCCGGTTGTATCTACACAGGATTTGGAAAAGGGCACAGTTTGATTCATCTCACGTGTTTTCAGTTTTTATGCTGTTCTTATTTCAATGAGATTTACATTTAATAGATGATGCAGCACGTGTCGTCACAATCAGGACCTACTTTTTTGTTCAGGCAACCGTTGGAGACACAAATATCACCGCTCCCTTTTACTACACTATACATTTTCAATTCCCTGCTGCCTAAATAGTGTCTGGCAGCGTCACCAAACCACAATAACTCTGTAAAAGTGTGGATATTCTTGCTTTAGACAGAGGGTCAGTCCTCCACACAGACACAGCTCTGAGAGAAAAAGCTAATGGATGCAGAGAGCTAGTCCCTGACTCCCATTACCCTAACAGGAGAGCCATGATGGGGATCATCTGCAGCACCACACCGCCCCAGTGAGGGTCATGCCTGCGGGCTGCGTCCCACACTCATTTTCTCATTTTTCAGCCAAGCCTCCAACTTCTTTCTTCGGGAGCGGAGTCATTTTATGTTCCCAACAGGGAGCCGTGTCCTCATCTGATCGGCAAATGATGTCTCGTTTGGTTTTCTGAAGGGGCTGGGTTTGCTTTTTGGGCATTTATCAACATCATTTCAAGTATACAATACACTGGAGTCACAAGAATCGCTACTGCTCCACTAACCTGACTCACAAACACTTGATAAACATACAAACCAGTGAGAGCTTGTTCATCAAATCTCAAAGCCACAGTCAGATGGTGCACTTTTCTTCTAAAGACACTATTGCAATGTGTTCGAAAAATGCCACATTTTATAATTTCAGTGAAAAATAATCAGTGATGACTAAAAAGAAGAATCTGAGGATGGGAACGCCTTGTGTGTGGGTCATGCATTAACACTGAAGGCCTGGTTTATGATTCATATTTGCCGCTTGTTTATGGTTGTCAGTCCCATTTGCTGCTGCTATGTGCAGTCTTTGGATGTTATGTTTCCAGCAAAATTGACCTTTGAGGAGAGCAAAAGGCGCAATACGAGATGCCAAGGTTGGACTGTGAACAGTTGAGAAGAACGGGTGAAAATCTGATCAAATTTAAGACAAAAGCTTTCTCAAAGTTTTAAGAAAAGGTCAGTATAGAACACATTTGTTTCTAAACGAATAATCAGTGTAGCAGTATTTTATCATTGAGACAAATAGTTAACCCTTTAAGCGCCAAAGTCGCCCAATTGCGACACGACGTGGTAGAGGTAAATAGTGGGGAAAATGTATAGCTTTTTTTTTTTTTTTTGGCTTTTGTAAGGTTTCCTCTATTGTGTGCATCGTCCTTGACAAAAAACAAAAAAACAAAGTAAATAAATCAACCAATTACTCAATAACTCAACAGCAATAAAGCATTCATATTCAGTGTGAGCACAAAGGTCACCAGACTGTAATCACCATCATCATCACAAGTAAATATTGAAATCTGGTGCTTCTTTTTACACTGTCAAACAAAGTGTTTGTTAGTTTGTTCTCGCACTTGCTTCTTTATTTGCTCATTCTTTATTTGAGAGAATAGAGGACATTTCATGAAGCTGTAGTTCCATTTGCTGCCGATTCTGACTCCGGGGGCGACCTTTTTTATTCCCGGAAAACCACAGGCGAGTCATGATGGCCGCGTTGAGGGTGCATTGTAGCGGGGACGAGCGGTGTTTCTGGCCTTTCTGCTGAACCTGTGCTGACATTTTCGGACAGTTTACAAAAGACTGGAAGTGGAAGCGGCCGGTGTGGGAGCAGAGAACGGCGAGGGAGAGGCTTTTGCTATGGACCTGTCACCCACGAGTGGTAAATGTAATGAAGCAGCGGCGCCATTTGCTGCGCACTCTGACTCCGGGGGCGACCTTTTTATTCCCGGAAAACTACGGGTAAGTCATGATAGCCTCGTTGAGGGTGCGTTGTAGCGGGCATGGGCGGTGTTTCTGGCCTTTCTGCTGAACCTGTGCTGACATTTTTCCGACAGTTTACGAAAGACTGGAAGTGGAAGAGGCCGGTGTGGGAGCAGAGAACGGCGAGGGAGAGGCTTTCGCTATGGACCTGTCACCCACGAGTGGTAAATGTGATGAAGCAGCGGCGCCATTTGCTGCGGACTCTGACTCCGAGGGACCCTCTGAACTACGGGGGGGTGAGGACAGCAGCGCCAGCGAAGGTGCCAGTGGGAGTGAGCGGCTTTCTGGCCATGCTGTTGACCCTGTGCTTCGAGTTTCTGACGGTCTACAAAGGGCACCGAGCATTCCTAGCAGGAGAGGGAGAGGAGGCCGGAGTGGCAGCAGAGGACGGCGAGGGAGAGGCTTTTGCTTTACGCACATCACCAATGATGAGGGCTGGGAACACATAAGAGACCTGGAAGTTTATCAGGAGTGGATAAAGCCTTTTGATGAACGTGTAGGCTATACAGGGGAGAGAGATCTGACAAATGCTCATCCAATAGATTTTCTGTCCCTCTTTTTGGATGATTTGTTTTGGAACCTTGTTACAAATGAGACTAACAGATATGCTCACCAGGTTTTAGCCTCAAGCCAGCTGCAGCCACAGTCCAGGTTTCATAAGTGGTATGATGTATCTGTGTCTGAAATGAAAGCTTTCCTGTCTTTGCATCTGTCTATGGGGCTTGTAGAGAAGCCTGAGATTGAGGATTATTGGGCATCATTTTGGCCAGCATACACTCCTGGTTTTGGCAAGGTAATGTCTAGGAACAGATTTGAAAGCATCTTGTCTTTTCTGCATTTTGCCAATAATGACGAGTATGTGAGAAAAGATCAGCCAGGGCATGACAGACTTTTCAAAGTGCGTGGAATAATTAGAACAATAATCCCTCGCTTTTCAGCAGTTTACAGCCCTCTCAAGGAGCTTTCCCTAGATGAGATGACAATAGCATTCAAGGGGAGATCAACCCTAAAAATCTATAATCCCCGAAAACCAGATAAATATGGCTACAGAGCATACGTCTTGAGTGAAAGCAGGTCGGGTTATGTTCTACAGTGGTTTATGCACACTGGACAGCATACTGATGCAGCCAGTGGCGTAAGTGCCACCCACGCAGTAGTCCGTGAACTACTCAGTCATTACAAAGATAAAGGGCATGAGGTATACATGGATAGCTACTACATGTCACCAGCCATTGCCAGTGAATTAGCTGAACGTGACACTGGTTTATGTGGGACAGTAAGGTGCACAAGGCAAGGAATGCCAAGAAGCTTGAGACCCCCTGCCTTACGGTTGAAACAAGGAGATGACCCAGTGTTTCTGAGGAAGGGCAAACTGCTGGCTTGTGCGTGGCATGACACTAAACGCCTCACAATGTTATCAACACTTCATGGCAGTGGCTGTGTCCATAAGAGAATCAGAACAAAAAACAGCCCTAGTGGGTTTCGCACAATAAACAGACCAGTGTGTGTTGACAAGTACAACAGCTTTATGGGGGGAGTAGACAGATCTGACCAGAGGATGAAAAACTACTTATTTCCACATCGGTCAAGGAAGTGGTACAACCGCATTTTCAATGCCATTATAAGCATCTGTGTGGTCAACTCGCACATCATATATTCTAAGTGTACCCCTGACTCACACAAGTCACTAAAGGCCTTCATCCAGGACATTATGACTGAACTACTGGCAGGTCACACCAAGGTGGAAAGTAGCAAAGGAGGGCGGCCTTCCGCAGAGGGGGGAGAGATGCCACTCAGACTGATTGAACGTCACTGGCTTTACCAAACCCATCAACGTCCAGATTGTGTTGTTTGCTCAGATCGATCTCGCCCCAAAGGCAGAGTACAGACACGGTACAGGTGCAGTGAGTGTGGTGTGGCTCTTTGTGCTGTGCCTTGCAATGAAATTTACCACACTAAAAGAACTACAAATGTCATTTGAATGGATGAAGAATAAAATAAATTTTCATAAGCATTTGTACATTTATTTATTTATTTATTTATTCATTCATTTATTCAGTCAGTCAGTCAGTCAGTCAGTCAGTCAGTCAGTCATTTTCTTACTTATTTCTTTACTTTGTCATCCACACTGCTCCTCTTAGTATCTCACACTCACCATGGCTGAAAATCATATTTATTGCTCCAGCTCTGGGAAGCCTGTCCCAGGTAAAACATAGCCCTTTTATCTGATAAAAGTGAGTCACCTAAGCCCATAAACCAGCAACCATGATAGGACACAAAAAAACCAAAACCAAAAAAAAACCCCAAAAAACCCCCAAAACAACGTGATTTGGACCTCTTCTTCACTCCTGCTGGAGGGCCCAGGGGCAAACATAATGCCCCTGGTACTCCGTAAAAAAAAAAGCGTAGAAAAGAAAAGAAAAAAAAAAAAATCAGTTTCGCCGCGCAGCGTGGGGAGGGGCTTCAGCCCGGGAGTCCCGGGCTGAAGCGTTTTTGGCCACGCTGCGCGGCCAGTTGCACTTTCCCCCGACACAGCGCTCGACCTGTGGGCAGGATTTCAGAAACCTGGTTTTCAGAAACAGAGATAGGTCCAAATCGCGGTTCCTCTGTATCCGGTCTCGAGTGCTGGCCAATGGGCTTACATGACTCGCCTTTGCAGGGCCTCTGCCTGGTTCTATCTGGTTCCTGCGCATTGCGAGTTCGCCTCTGCGGTGCGGGGGGGCGGCCTCTCCCTGGAAGCGAGACCCAGACGCCCTGCCCGGGGGACTCGACTCAAGCCTGCTGCCCTGGGCCCGGGGCAGTATGGTGAAAGCGGCTGAGCGCTCAGCCACACGGGCTTCCTGGTTGATCCTGTCATAGTACTGTGTAATATGCTTGTCTCAAAGGTTACGGCATGATGACTGATGAACTTAGCCTGGGCCGGGAAGCTGAACGCCGGGGAGAGCTCTCTGCCACTGGGCGGGCCCGCGCGCTTAGCTCCGTGTGTATGCACGGGCGGCGCGCGCGCCAGTCTGGTGGGGAGGCCCGTTCCTCCCGGCTGCTTGTCAGCTTTTACGCAGCACGGTGTGGGCGGCCCACCGGTCTTTTATCATACTGAAAACACGGACCTGTCTCTGAGCTCCTACCCAGTTCTGTCCCGGCCGGTGAGCCTGCCGGGCTTAGCAGGATGGAGCGCCTGTGAGGTCTTTTATCATAATGAAAACACGGACCTGTCTCTGAGCTCCGGGGAGAGCCCTCTGCCACTGGGCGGGCCCGCGCTTAGCTCCGTGTGTATGCACGGGCGGCGCGCGCCAAGTCTGGTGGGGAGGCCCGTTCCTCCCGGCTGCTTGTCAGCTTTTACGCAGCACGGTGTGGGCGGCCCACCGGTCTTTTATCATACTGAAAACACGGACCTGTCTCTGAGCTCCTACCCAGTTCTGTCCCGGCCGGTGAGCCTGCCGGGCTTAGCAGGATGGAGCGCCTCTGAGGGTTTTTATCATACTGAAAACACGGACCTGCCTCTTAGCCGGAGGGGAAACTGAGGTGGAGGCCTGCAGTTTTCCCTGACCTGGTTTATAGGAGCGAAAGACCCCCTGGTACTCTAAAGACATCAGTTATAAACCAGGGGCATTGTGTACGGGGGTACCAGGGGCTGGGAAAGAGCGAAACCAGACGCCCTGAGCACCACGGTTGCTCCCCGCTCACCTCCCGTGCACGTTCGCCCACCGTTAAGCCCCCCTCCTGGGCTATTCACCAATCCACGAGCCGGCTGTGGGTTCGTGCCCCTGGTACCCCGTACACATCAGTAATAACTGATGTCTCTGGAGTACCAGGGGCATTATGTACGGAGTACCAGGGGCTTTGTGTACGGAGTACCAGGGGCTGGGAAAGAGCGAAACCAGACGCCCTGAGCACCACGGTTGCTCCCCGCTCACCTCCCGTGCACGTTCGCCCACCGTTAAGCCCCCCTCCTGGGCTATTCACCAATCCACGAGCCGGCTGTGGGTTCGTGCCCCTGGTACCCCGTACACATCAGTAATAACTGATGTCTCTGGAGTACCAGGGGCATTATGTACGGAGTACCAGGGGCTTTGCGTACGGAGTACCAGGGGCTTTGTGGACTGATATGTGTGCGGCGTACCAGGGGCTTTGTGTACGGGGTACCAGGGGCTTTGCGTACGGAGTACCAGGGGCTCTGTGGACTGATATGTGTACGGCGTACCAGGGGCTTTGCGTGCGGAGTACCAGGGGCTTTGCGTGCACGGCGTACCAGGGGCTTTGTGTACGGAGTACCAGGGGCTTTGTGTATGGAGTACCAGGGGCACGAACCTCCAGCGGGCTCGCGGATTGGTGAATAGCCCGGGAGGGGGCTTAATGGTGGGGGAACGTGCACGAGAGGTGAGCGGGGTACAACCGTGGGGCCCAGGGAGTCTGGCCTCTATGCTTTTAGCCTGTTTAGCCCGGATGAATACCCCGTGTGAGGCTGTGGCTGTAGCCCCTGCTCACGCAGCCGTGTCCCGGGCATCTCCCCTCCTCTTCACCGCAGTCCCAGGGGCTTCTAGCTTCGGTCTTTTTAGCCTGTTTAGCCCGGATGAATACCCCGTGTGAGGCTGTGGCTGCCTCCCGGGCTGATGCAGCCGTGTCCCGGGCATCTCCCTCCTCTTCACCGCAGTCCCAGGGGCTTCTAGCTTCGGTCTTTTTAGCCTGTTTAGCCCGGATGAATACCCCGTGTGAGGCTGTGGCTGCCTCCCTGGCTGATGCAGCCGTGTCCCGGGCATCTCCCCTCCTCTTCACCGCAGTCCCAGGGGCTTCTAGCTTCGGTCTTTTTAGCCTGTTTAGCCCGGATGAATACCCCGTGTGAGGCTGTGGCTGCCTCCCAGGCTGATGCAGCCGTGTCCCGGGCATCTCCCTCCTCTTCACCCAGTCCCAGGGGCTTCTAGCTTCGGTCTTTTAGCCTGTTTAGCCCGGATGAATACCCCGTGTGAGGCTGTGGCTGCCTCCCAGGCTGATGCAGCCGTGTCCCGGGCATCTCCACTCCTCTTCACTGCAGTCCCAGGGGCTTCTAGCTTCGGTCTTTTTAGCCTGTTTAGCCCGGATGAAGACCCCGTGTGAGGCTGTGGCTGCCTCCCAGGCTGATGCAGCCGTGTCCCGGGCATCTCCCTCCTCTTCACTGCAGTCCCAGGGGCTTCTAGCTTCGGTCTTTTCAGCCTGTTTAGCCCGGATGAAGACCCCGTGTGAGGCTGTGGCTGCCTCCCAGGCTGATGCAGCCGTGTCCCGGGCATCCCTCTCTCTTCACTGCCGGCCCAGGGGCTTCTTTCCCGGGTCTTTTCAGCCTGTTAGCCCGGATGAAGACCCCGTGTGAGGCTGTGGCTGCCTCCCAGGCTGATGCAGCCGTGTCCCGGGCATCCCTCTCCTCTTCACTGCAGTCCCAGGGGCTTCTAGCTTCGGTCCTTTTAGCCTGTTTAGCCCGGATGAAGACCCCGTGTGAGGCTGTGGCTGCCTCCCAGGCTGATGCAGCCGTGTCCCGGGCATCCCTCTCTCTTCACTGCCGGCCCAGGGGCCTCTTTCCCCGGTCTTTTCAGCCTGATTTGACCGGGCCCAGACCCCGTGTGAGGCTGTGGCTGCCTCCCAGGCTGATGCAGCCGTGTCCCGGGCATCCCTCTCTCTCTACTGCCGGCCCAGGGGGCCTCTTTCCCGGTCCTTTCAGCCTGATTTGACCGGGCCCAGACCCCGTGTGAGGCTGTGGCTGCCTCCCAGGCTGATGCAGCCGTGTCCCGGCCATCCCTCATCTGTCCCGGGCATCCCTCTCCCTTTACTGCCGGCCCAGGGGGCCTCTTTCCCGGTCTTTTCAGCCTGATTTGACCGGTCCCAGACCCCGTGTGAGGCTGTGGCTGCCTCCCGGGCGGATGCAGCCGCGTTCTGGCCAGCTCCCCTCCTCTTTACTGCCGGCCCAGGGGGCCTCTTTCCCCGGTCTTTTCAGCCTGATTTGACCGGTCCCAGACCCCCGTGTGAGGCTGTGGCTGCCTCCCGGGCGGATGCAGCCGCGTTCTGGCCAGCTCCCCTCCTCTTTACTGCCGGCCCAGGGGGCCTCTTTCCCCGGTCTTTTCAGCCTGGTTTGACCGGGCCCAGACCCCCGTGAGAGGCTGTGGCTGCGTCCTGGGCGCATGCAGCCGCGTTCTGGCCAGCTCCCCCCACGTTTACTGCGATCCAGACCCCTTGTGAGGCCGTGGTTCTATGCCAGGCTCATGGAGCTTGGTCCTGGCTTGAACTTTATTATTTTTTGAGGGGGGCAGTCACACGGGGGAGCCAGCGACCAGCAATAAACCTCGGCGCCTAAAGGGATAATAACCCTTTAAGCGCCAAAGTCGCCCAATTGCGACACGACGTGGTAGAGGTAAATAGTGGGGAAAATGTATAGCTTTTTTTTTTTTTTTTGGCTTTTGTAAGGTTTCCTCTATTGTGTGCATCGTCCTTGACAAAAAACAAAAAAACAAAGTAAATAAATCAACCAATTACTCAATAACTCAACAGCAATAAAGCATTCATATTCAGTGTGAGCACAAAGGTCACCAGACTGTAATCACCATCATCATCACAAGTAAATATTGAAATCTGGTGCTTCTTTTTACACTGTCAAACAAAGTGTTTGTTAGTTTGTTCTCGCACTTGCTTCTTTATTTGCTCATTCTTTATTTGAGAGAATAGAGGACATTTCATGAAGCTGTAGTTCCATTTGCTGCCGATTCTGACTCCGGGGGCGACCTTTTTTATTCCCGGAAAACCACAGGCGAGTCATGATGGCCGCGTTGAGGGTGCATTGTAGCGGGGACGAGCGGTGTTTCTGGCCTTTCTGCTGAACCTGTGCTGACATTTTCGGACAGTTTACAAAAGACTGGAAGTGGAAGCGGCCGGTGTGGGAGCAGAGAACGGCGAGGGAGAGGCTTTTGCTATGGACCTGTCACCCACGAGTGGTAAATGTAATGAAGCAGCGGCGCCATTTGCTGCGCACTCTGACTCCGGGGGCGACCTTTTATTCCCGGAAAACTACGGGTAAGTCATGATAGCCTCGTTGAGGGTGCGTTGTAGCGGGCATGGGCGGTGTTTCTGGCCTTTCTGCTGAACCTGTGCTGACATTTTTCCGACAGTTTACGAAAGACTGGAAGTGGAAGAGGCCGGTGTGGGAGCAGAGAACGGCGAGGGAGAGGCTTTCGCTATGGACCTGTCACCCACGAGTGGTAAATGTGATGAAGCAGCGGCGCCATTTGCTGCGGACTCTGACTCCGAGGGACCCTCTGAACTACGGGGGGGTGAGGACAGCAGCGCCAGCGAAGGTGCCAGTGGGAGTGAGCGGCTTTCTGGCCATGCTGTTGACCCTGTGCTTCGAGTTTCTGACGGTCTACAAAGGGCACCGAGCATTCCTAGCAGGAGAGGGAGAGGAGGCCGGAGTGGCAGCAGAGGACGGCGAGGGAGAGGCTTTTGCTTTACGCACATCACCAATGATGAGGGCTGGGAACACATAAGAGACCTGGAAGTTTATCAGGAGTGGATAAAGCCTTTTGATGAACGTGTAGGCTATACAGGGGAGAGAGATCTGACAAATGCTCATCCAATAGATTTTCTGTCCCTCTTTTGGATGATTTGTTTTGGAACCTTGTTACAAATGAGACTAACAGATATGCTCACCAGGTTTTAGCCTCAAGCCAGCTGCAGCCACAGTCCAGGTTTCATAAGTGGTATGATGTATCTGTGTCTGAAATGAAAGCTTTCCTGTCTTTGCATCTGTCTATGGGGCTTGTAGAGAAGCCTGAGATTGAGGATTATTGGGCATCATTTTGGCCAGCATACACTCCTGGTTTTGGCAAGGTAATGTCTAGGAACAGATTTGAAAGCATCTTGTCTTTTCTGCATTTTGCCAATAATGACGAGTATGTGAGAAAAGATCAGCCAGGGCATGACAGACTTTTCAAAGTGCGTGGAATAATTAGAACAATAATCCCTCGCTTTTCAGCAGTTTACAGCCCTCTCAAGGAGCTTTCCCTAGATGAGATGACAATAGCATTCAAGGGGAGATCAACCCTAAAAATCTATAATCCCCGAAAACCAGATAAATATGGCTACAGAGCATACGTCTTGAGTGAAAGCAGGTCGGGTTATGTTCTACAGTGGTTTATGCACACTGGACAGCATACTGATGCAGCCAGTGGCGTAAGTGCCACCCACGCAGTAGTCCGTGAACTACTCAGTCATTACAAAGATAAAGGGCATGAGGTATACATGGATAGCTACTACATGTCACCAGCCATTGCCAGTGAATTAGCTGAACGTGACACTGGTTTATGTGGGACAGTAAGGTGCACAAGGCAAGGAATGCCAAGAAGCTTGAGACCCCTGCCTTACGGTTGAAACAAGGAGATGACCCAGTGTTTCTGAGGAAGGGCAAACTGCTGGCTTGTGCGTGGCATGACACTAAACGCCTCACAATGTTATCAACACTTCATGGCAGTGGCTGTGTCCATAAGAGAATCAGAACAAAAAACAGCCCTAGTGGGTTTCGCACAATAAACAGACCAGTGTGTGTTGACAAGTACAACAGCTTTATGGGGGGAGTAGACAGATCTGACCAGAGGATGAAAAACTACTTATTTCCACATCGGTCAAGGAAGTGGTACAACCGCATTTTCAATGCCATTATAAGCATCTGTGTGGTCAACTCGCACATCATATATTCTAAGTGTACCCCTGACTCACACAAGTCACTAAAGGCCTTCATCCAGGACATTATGACTGAACTACTGGCAGGTCACACCAAGGTGGAAAGTAGCAAAGGAGGGCGGCCTTCCGCAGAGGGGGGAGAGATGCCACTCAGACTGATTGAACGTCACTGGCTTTACCAAACCCATCAACGTCCAGATTGTGTTGTTTGCTCAGATCGATCTCGCCCCAAAGGCAGAGTACAGACACGGTACAGGTGCAGTGAGTGTGGTGTGGCTCTTTGTGCTGTGCCTTGCAATGAAATTTACCACACTAAAAGAACTACAAATGTCATTTGAATGGATGAAGAATAAAATAAATTTTCATAAGCATTTGTACATTTATTTATTTATTTATTTATTCATTCATTTATTCAGTCAGTCAGTCAGTCAGTCAGTCAGTCAGTCAGTCAGTCAGTCATTTTCTTACTTATTTCTTTACTTTGTCATCCACACTGCTCCTCTTAGTATCTCACACTCACCATGGCTGAAAATCATATTTATTGCTCCAGCTCTGGGAAGCCTGTCCCAGGTAAAACATAGCCCTTTTATCTGATAAAAGTGAGTCACCTAAGCCCATAAACCAGCAACCATGATAGGACACAAAAAAACCAAAACCAAAAAAAAACCCCAAAAAACCCCCAAAACAACGTGATTTGGACCTCTTCTTCACTCCTGCTGGAGGGCCCAGGGGCAAACATAATGCCCCTGGTACTCCGTAAAAAAAAAAGCGTAGAAAAGAAAAGAAAAAAAAAAAAAAATCAGTTTCGCCGCGCAGCGTGGGGAGGGGCTTCAGCCCGGGAGTCCCGGGCTGAAGCGTTTTTGGCCACGCTGCGCGGCCAGTTGCACTTTCCCCCGACACAGCGCTCGACCTGTGGGCAGGATTTCAGAAACCTGGTTTTCAGAAACAGAGATAGGTCCAAATCGCGGTTCCTCTGTATCCGGTCTCGAGTGCTGGCCAATGGGCTTACATGACTCGCCTTTGCAGGGCCTCTGCCTGGTTCTATCTGGTTCCTGCGCATTGCGAGTTCGCCTCTGCGGTGCGGGGGAGGGCGGCCTCTCCCCGGGAAGCGAGACCCAGACGCCCTGCCCGGGGGGACTCGACTCAAGCCTGCTGCCCTGGGCCCGGGGCAGTATGGTGAAAGCGGCTGAGCGCTCAGCCACACGGGCTTCCTGGTTGATCCTGTCATAGTACTGTGTAATATGCTTGTCTCAAAGGTTACGGCATGATGACTGATGAACTTAGCCTGGGCCGGGAAGCTGAACGCCGGGGAGAGCTCTCTGCCACTGGGCGGGCCCGCGCTTAGCTCCGTGTGTATGCACGGGCGGCGCGCGCGCCAGTCTGGTGGGGAGGCCCGTTCCTCCCGGCTGCTTGTCAGCTTTACGCAGCACGGTGTGGGCGGCCCACCGGTCTTTTATCATACTGAAAACACGGACCTGTCTCTGAGCTCCTACCCAGTTCTGTCCCGGCCGGTGAGCCTGCCGGGCTTAGCAGGATGGAGCGCCTGTGAGGTCTTTTATCATAATGAAAACACGGACCTGTCTCTGAGCTCCGGGGAGAGCCCTCTGCCACTGGGCGGGCCCCCGCGCTTAGCTCCGTGTGTATGCACGGGGCGGCGCGCGCCAGTCTGGTGGGGAGGCCCGTTCCTCCCGGCTGCTTGTCAGCTTTTACGCAGCACGGTGTGGGCGGCCCACCGGTCTTTTATCATACTGAAAACACGGACCTGTCTCTGAGCTCCTACCCAGTTCTGTCCCGGCCGGTGAGCCTGCCGGGCTTAGCAGGATGGAGCGCCTCTGAGGGTTTTTATCATACTGAAAACACGGACCTGCCTCTTAGCCGGAGGGGAAACTGAGGTGGAGGCCTGCAGTTTTCCCTGACCTGGTTTATAGGAGCGAAAGAACCCCTGGTACTCTAAAGACATCAGTTATAAACCAGGGGCATTGTGTACGGGGTACCAGGGGCTGGGAAAGAGCGAAACCAGACGCCCTGAGCACCACGGTTGCTCCCCGCTCACCTCCCGTGCACGTTCGCCCACCGTTAAGCCCCCTCCTGGGCTATTCACCAATCCACGAGCCGGCTGTGAGTTTAGGCCCCTGGTACCCGTACACATCAGTAATAACTGATGTCTCTGGAGTACCAGGGGCATTATGTACGGAGTACCAGGGGCTTTGTGTACGGAGTACCAGGGGCTGGGAAAGAGCGAAACCAGACGCCCTGAGCACCACGGTTGCTCCCCGCTCACCTCCCGTGCACGTTCGCCCACCGTTAAGCCCCCCTCCTGGGCTATTCACCAATCCACGAGCCGGATGGAGCCAGGCCCCTGGTACCCGCACACATCAGTAATAACTGATGTCTCTGGAGTACCAGGGGCATTATGTACGGAGTACCAGGGGCTTTGCGTACGGAGTACCAGGGGCTTTGTGGACTGATATGTGTGCGGCGTACCAGGGGCTTTGTGTACGGGGTACCAGGGGCTTTGCGTACGGAGTACCAGGGGCTCTGTGGACTGATATGTGTACGGCGTACCAGGGGCTTTGCACGGAGTACCAGGGGCTTTGCGTACGGCGTACCAGGGCTTGTGTACGGAGTACCAGGGGCTTTGTGTATGGAGTACCAGGGGCACGAACCTCCAGCGGGCTCGCGGATTGGTGAATAGCCCGGGAGGGGGCTTAATGGTGGGGAACGTGCACGAGAGGTGAGCGGGGTACAACCGTGGGGCCCAGGGAGTCTGGCCTCTATGCTTTTAGCCTGTTTAGCCCGGATGAATACCCCGTGTGAGGCTGTGGCTGTAGCCCCTGCTCACGCAGCCGTGTCCCGGGCATCTCCTCCTCTTCACCGCAGTCCCAGGGGCTTCTAGCTTCGGTCTTTTTAGCCTGTTTAGCCCGGATGAATACCCCGTGTGAGGCTGTGGCTGCCTCCCGGGCTGATGCAGCCGTGTCCCGGGCATCTCCCTCCTCTTCACCGCAGTCCCAGGGGCTTCTAGCTTCGGTCTTTTTAGCCTGTTTAGCCCGGATGAATACCCCGTGTGAGGCTGTGGCTGCCTCCCCGGCTGATGCAGCCGTGTCCCGGGCATCTCCCTCCTCTTCACCGCAGTCCCAGGGGCTTCTAGCTTCGGTCTTTTTAGCCTGTTTAGCCCGGATGAATACCCCGTGTGAGGCTGTGGCTGCCTCCCCGGCTGATGCAGCCGTGTCCCGGGCATCTCCCTCCTCTTCACCGCAGTCCCAGGGGCTTCTAGCTTCGGTCTTTTTAGCCTGTTTAGCCCGGATGAATACCCCGTGTGAGGCTGTGGCTGCCTCCCGGGCTGATGCAGCCGTGTCCCGGGCATCTCCCTCCTCTTCACCGCAGTCCCAGGGGCTTCTAGCTTCGGTCTTTTTAGCCTGTTTAGCCCGGATGAATACCCCGTGTGAGGCTGTGGCTGCCTCCCGGGCTGATGCAGCCGTGTCCCGGGCATCTCCCTCTCTTCACCGCAGTCCCAGGGGCTTCTAGCTTCGGTCTTTTTAGCCTGTTTAGCCCGGATGAATACCCCGTGTGAGGCTGTGGCTGCCTCCCGGGCTGATGCAGCCGTGTCCCGGGCATCTCCTCCTCTTCACCGCAGTCCCAGGGGCTTCTAGCTTCGGTCTTTTTAGCCTGTTTAGCCCGGATGAATACCCCGTGTGAGGCTGTGGCTGCCTCCCGGGCTGATGCAGCCGTGTCCCGGGCATCTCCCCTCCTCTTCACCGCAGTCCCAGGGGCTTCTAGCTTCGGTCTTTTAGCCTGTTTAGCCCGGATGAATAACCCGTGTGAGGCTGTGGCTGCCTCCCAGGCTGATGCAGCCGTGTCCCGGGCATCCCTCTCTCTTCACTGCCGGCCCAGGGGGCCTCTTTCCCCGGTCTTTTCAGCCTGATTTGACCGGGCCCAGACCCCCGTGTGAGGCTGTGGCTGCCTCCCAGGCTGATGCAGCCGTGTCCCGGGCATTCCTCTCTCTCTACTGCCGGCCCAGGGGGCCTCTTCCCCCGGTCCTTTCAGCCTGATTTGACCGGGCCCAGACCCCCGTGTGAGGCTGTGGCTGCCTCCCAGGCTGATGCAGCCGTGTCCCGGGCATCCCTCTCTCTCTACTGCCGGCCCAGGGGGCCTCTTTCCCCGGTCCTTTCAGCCTGATTTGACCGGGCCCAGACCCCGTGTGAGGCTGTGGCTGCCTCCCAGGCTGATGCAGCCGTGTCCCGGGCATCCTCTCTCTTCACTGCCGGCCCAGGGGCCTCTTTCCCGGTCCTTTCAGCCTGATTTGACCGGGCCCAGACCCCGTGTGAGGCTGTGGCTGCCTCCCAGGCTGATGCAGCCGTGTCCCGGGCATCCTCTCTCTCACTGCCGGCCCAGGGGGCCTCTTTCCCCGGTCCTTTCAGCCTGATTTGACCGGGCCCAGACCCCCGTGTGAGGCTGTGGCTGCCTCCCAGGCTGATGCAGCCGTGTCCCGGGCATCCCTCTCTCTCTACTGCCGGCCCAGGGGGCCTCTTTCCCCGGTCCTTTCAGCCTGATTTGACCGGGCCCAGACCCCCGTGTGAGGCTGTGGCTGCCTCCCAGGCTGATGCAGCCGTGTCCCGGGCATCCCTCTCTCTTCACTGCCGGCCCAGGGGCCTCTTTCCCGGTCCTTTCAGCCTGATTTGACCGGGCCCAGACCCCGTGTGAGGCTGTGGCTGCCTCCCAGGCTGATGCAGCCGTGTCCCGGGCATCCTCTCTCTTCACTGCCGGCCCAGGGGCCTCTTTCCCCGGTCCTTTCAGCCTGATTTGACCGGGCCCAGACCCCGTGTGAGGCTGTGGCTGCCTCCCAGGCTGATGCAGCCGTGTCCCGGGCATCCCTCTCTCTACTGCCGGCCCAGGGGCCTCTTTCCCGGTCCTTTCAGCCTGATTTGACCGGGCCCAGACCCGTGTGAGGCTGTGGCTGCCTCCCAGGCTGATGCAGCCGTGTCCCGGGCATCCCTCTCTTCACTGCCGGCCCAGGGGGCCTCTTTCCCCGGTCCTTTCAGCCTGATTTGACCGGGCCCAGACCCGTGTGAGGCTGTGGCTGCCTCCCAGGCTGATGCAGCCGTGTCCCGGGCATCCCTCTCTCTACTGCCGGCCCAGGGGCCTCTTTCCCGGTCCTTTCAGCCTGATTTGACCGGGCCCAGACCCCGTGTGAGGCTGTGGCTGCCTCCCAGGCTGATGCAGCCGTGTCCCGGGCATCCTCTCTCTTCACTGCCGGCCCAGGGGGCCTCTTTCCCGGTCCTTTCAGCCTGATTTGACCGGGCCCAGACCCCGTGTGAGGCTGTGGCTGCCTCCCAGGCTGATGCAGCCGTGTCCCGGGCATTCCTCTCTCTCTACTGCCGGCCCAGGGGCCTCTTTCCCGGTCCTTTCAGCCTGATTTGACCGGGCCCAGACCCCGTGTGAGGCTGTGGCTGCCTCCCAGGCTGAT
This sequence comes from Rhyacichthys aspro, assembly GCA_036850595.1. Lineage (NCBI taxonomy): Eukaryota > Metazoa > Chordata > Actinopteri > Gobiiformes > Rhyacichthyidae > Rhyacichthys > Rhyacichthys aspro. The sequence goes on along the minus strand of JAWCTZ010000073.1, from coordinate 58,165 downwards.
GCAGCCGTGTCCCGGGCATCCCTCTCTCTACTGCCGGCCCAGGGGCCTCTTTCCCGGTCCTTTCAGCCTGATTTGACCGGGCCCAGACCCCGTGTGAGGCTGTGGCTGCCTCCCAGGCTGATGCAGCCGTGTCCCGGGCATCCCTCTCTCTTCACTGCCGGCCCAGGGGCCTCTTTCCCGGTCCTTTCAGCCTGATTTGACCGGGCCCAGACCCGTGTGAGGCTGTGGCTGCCTCCCAGGCTGATGCAGCCGTGTCCCGGGCATCCCTCTCTTCACTGCCGGCCCAGGGGCCTCTTTCCCCGGTCCTTTCAGCCTGATTTGACCGGGCCCAGACCCCGTGTGAGGCTGTGGCTGCCTCCCAGGCTGATGCAGCCGTGTCCCGGGCATCCCTCTCTCTCACTGCCGGCCCAGGGGGCCTCTTTCCCGGTCCTTTCAGCCTGATTTGACCGGGCCCAGACCCCCGTGTGAGGCTGTGGCTGCCTCCCAGGCTGATGCAGCCGTGTCCCGGGCATCCCTCTCTCTTCACTGCCGGCCCAGGGGGCCTCTTTCCCCGGTCCTTTCAGCCTGATTTGACCGGGCCCAGACCCCCGTGAGAGGCTGTGGCTGCCTCCCAGGCTGATGCAGCCGTGTCCCGGGCATCCCTCTCTCTTCACTGCCGGCCCAGGGGCCTCTTTCCCGGTCCTTTCAGCCTGATTTGACCGGGCCCAGACCCCGTGTGAGGCTGTGGCTGCCTCCCAGGCTGATGCAGCCGTGTCCCGGGCATTCCTCTCTCTCTACTGCCGGCCCAGGGGGCCTCTTTCCCGGTCCTTTCAGCCTGATTTGACCGGGCCCAGACCCCCGTGTGAGGCTGTGGCTGCCTCCCAGGCTGATGCAGCCGTGTCCCGGGCATCCCTCTCTCTTCACTGCCGGCCCAGGGGGCCTCTTTCCCCGGTCCTTTCAGCCTGATTTGACCGGGCCCAGACCCCCGTGTGAGGCTGTGGCTGCCTCCCAGGCTGATGCAGCCGTGTCCCGGGCATCCCTCTCTCTCTACTGCCGGCCCAGGGGGCCTCTTTCCCCGGTCCTTTCAGCCTGATTTGACCGGGCCCAGACCCCCGTGTGAGGCTGTGGCTGCCTCCCAGGCTGATGCAGCCGTGTCCCGGGCATCCCTCTCTCTTCACTGCCGGCCCAGGGGGCCTCTTTCCCCGGTCTTTTCAGCCCCACTTGACCGGGCCCAGACCCCCGTGTGAGGCTGTGGCTGCCTCCCAGGCTGATGCAGCCGTGTCCCGGGCATCCCTCTCTCTCTACTGCCGGCCCAGGGGGCCTCTTTCCCCGGTCCTTTCAGCCTGATTTGACCGGGCCCAGACCCCCGTGTGAGGCTGTGGCTGCCTCCCAGGCTGATGCAGCCGTGTCCCGGCCATCCCTCATCTGTCCCGGGCATCCCTCTCCCTTTACTGCCGGCCCAGGGGGCCTCTTTCCCCGGTCTTTTCAGCCTGATTTGACCGGTCCCAGACCCCCGTGTGAGGCTGTGGCTGCCTCCCGGGCGGATGCAGCCGCGTTCTGGCCAGCTCCCCTCCTCTTTACTGCCGGCCCAGGGGGCCTCTTTCCCCGGTCTTTTCAGCCTGATTTGACCGGTCCCAGACCCCCGTGTGAGGCTGTGGCTGCCTCCCGGGCGGATGCAGCCGCGTTCTGGCCAGCTCCCCTCCTCTTTACTGCCGGCCCAGGGGGCCTCTTTCCCCGGTCTTTTCAGCCTGGTTTGACCGGGCCCAGACCCCCGTGAGAGGCTGTGGCTGCGTCCTGGGCGCATGCAGCCGCGTTCTGGCCAGCTCCCCCCACGTTTACTGCGATCCAGACCCCTTGTGAGGCCGTGGTTCTATGCCAGGCTCATGGAGCTTGGTCCTGGCTTGAACTTTATTATTTTTTGAGGGGGGCAGTCACACGGGGGAGCCAGCGACCAGCAATAAACCTCGGCGCCTAAAGGGTTAAAATAAAAAGTGATAGCTTTGTTCAAGAAAAACAGGTGTCAATAATTACATTTTATTCCATTTATCATTAATAGTGGCTTAGGCTGCATTAAATATAGCACATATGGAGTCAATTCATAATGTATAAAACTTATAAATACTGCAAATTATATAGAAAACATTCATTCATTTTCTACTGCTTTGTCCCGTTTGGGGTCGTGGGTGGCTGGAGCCTATCCCAGCAGCTTTGGGCCTGAGGGGTACACTCTGGACAGTCACAGGGCATATAGAAAACAACATGCAGTAAATACAAAAGCATCAGTCTTCTTCCTTCGAACATCTCTCAGAGAGAAGCTGCGTAGCCCCATGAGAACACACCGCTGAAGGCATGAGCAGGACGGGGGACTTGTGGTAATTTATGACCCTTTAACTTAAACTGTAAACAGCAGCTTGAGACCTCTGCGTTTTGGCTCGAGATGGCGTCCGTCCGCAGGAGGTGAATTAAACTAAACAATCCCACAGAACGACGCCCTCGTTTAGCGCCGTCCTACTGGGTTCATAGCGTGTGTCCGTTCAGCAAAAACAATCACTGGAGCACCACCGAACGTGAATGTTGAGTGCAGCGTCGTCTCGGGTCCCGGGGCTAAGCAGCTTTCTGATTTACTTTGGTAATCCCAGCTGTAAGTCCCCTTCTGATTGTCAGTGTGCACAGTTGATGCCAAATAAGAAAACAGTAGTAAAAATGTGATTACTCAAAGTCTTTATTACCACTGGAAGTCATTATCAAAGAACCGTTGCAGCAGAAGGAAGATTTGTGTTGCTTTGTGCGACCGATTTTAAATGAACTAATATTTACTGTGCGTTCAAAAGCTGAGCAGCGGCGTTTAAACACGAGCAATTACACCTGATTAACCATTTTGGGCTCTGCAATATGAATAACAATGATGCTCCCTCTTCAAATGCTGCAGGGCTTTTCTAACTCACGTCCAAAGTCGGGCACAAGGGCCAATCACAGCTGCCCTTTGAAGGTGGTTTTTTTAAATTATTGCATTTGTCCAGATTTCTATTTCCTGGGGCAATTATGTGCACTGTTTAGGCCAAGAAAGCAGTAATAGCACAAAGTTAAATTAAAAATGGCCTACAGCTAATGTTTTAGGCCCAATGTGAATTTTAATGCAAAAAAAAAATCTTTATAATATATGTGGGCAGCTTTAAGGAACGGAAGATATGGAATTGAAAGTGGAAATTTGCAAATACATGCATAAAAAAAAAGAAAAAAACAAGACTAATGCTGATACATAAAGCACTATCGACGAGAGACCTGCTGATCTATTGCTAATTATGTTACTGAACATAATGTTTATATAAAAAGATGTATTTATTAAAAATTCCAGCAACCATTGGTCTTTGCATTCAACTCTTGTGGGATTTGGTTTTATTTTTATGGAGTAATACAGCAGTGTTTGGGCAATCACTAATGCATTTTTAATGGTCTATATTTGAACATATTGTAGTATTTTCTTTGCAACATGCAACCTTTACTTGAGCTGCAACAATAAGAAGTATATTTCTCAACATTATTGGATATTATAGGTTTAAGACCAAACAGAAAAAAGCCAATTTTCTGCAACAGCAAATGTTCATCCACATATCGTTAATGTTTTCATCTTCTTTGCGACTTTGAGACAGGTTTGTGTTGCTGCTCTGAATCTTGACAGTTAGTCGTATAAACTAAACTTCAGACTTTATAAACATCCAAGACTGCAATGTGCAATACTGCAAAACAAAAAAGTCACGTGACTGAGAATTTGTGCGAGAGTTTGTCTACATTTGCAGGAAAAGGAAGTACAGAAGTTCATGTCCGAATGGCCTCATTTGTCTTTGATCACTTTAATTAACCAGAGTTTGGTTTAATAATTGATGAGTCTATTCTAGGGTTCATGTCAGACAAGGCCAAAGGAAATGACAAATCAGTTTAATCTCAGAAAGCAATCATCTCACAGAGCATGCTTCCCACTAATGACCAACAATTTGTAAGTGAATCATAAAAATACATTTACTTTAGCCTCAAAAGGTCTACATGACTGATTTGAATTGATTTGTCAAAAGCCACGTGCTGTGATGACATTTATATCCAATAAGTCAGAGGTCACAGTTTCCCAATAACATCATAATTATTCAGAGAAAAGCATGTTACTTCTTCAATGCCCCATTTTTCTGTAAAATGTGAACACAGTGCATGTTCTCACAGGAAATGATTAGCTCCCACACGCTCACACTGAATTTATTATGAGGCTTGAAATACATGGATCCAAACACATTGGTTGGCAGAAGTATAAAACATGGAGGCACTAATTCAAGAGAAATTGTCTTTTAAAGTATTCTATTAGTTGTAAATCATAGCAGTAAATACAAATTGATCTTTCTCAGCGCGGGGAGATTAATAGTTATTCAGAAGATGGGGATTGTCATGAATAGTCTCCATAGGAAAGGCTGGAGAATTGAAAACTCTGATTGTGAGATGGGCTTAAACGCAAGACAGTAAAGCAATGTGCAGCACGGTGAGGAGAAAAATGGTTTTCATTAAATGACACTGAAGTTTATACGTCAGTGATAATCTCTGAGGGCTCGAGATCGGAGAGGACCGGCCTGTCTCCCACAATACAGCCACAGAAATGAAATATTTTATTCATTTTCTGCTCATGCATATGTACAGAAAGGTAAATTAGATCAGAGGCACAGAAAAGTGGAAGACGTGTGCAGTTATCCCTCATGTGGTGCAACCAAGCATCAGAAAACTGCAGTTACAATAGCATTACCGGTGTAATGGAGCTTAATAATAATGAGCGTTATTACAAAGACCAGATGTTCAGTGCGTAATCCATCCACTAATTTGATTATCCAATTGTCAATACAACATCAGGCTCTTAAGGGAGGCCGGATCCTGTTGTATTAGGCTCAAAATGAGCTGTCGGCTTGTTAGCTTTAGGTCACATTCCAAGTCATTTGAAGCACATGTTAAGCATATGTTTTACAGTGGTTCTATTGTCATTAAAGAGAGATCCCACTGAGAAAACAACACAATACAATGATGAAGCTCAATGACAAAACAGGCCAGTGTTGCAGGAGGTAAACGTTGCAGTAAACCGTTAAAGAACTGTGAAAATATAATGTAATATAGATAATTGCAGTCGTGGCTGTAGGAACGTTAAGTATTAGCTTAGTCTGGACTAAAATGAATAACAGTGACCATTAATAGACGTTAAGAACAAACAGTGCTCGGAAAGACTATATAATTTGTATAAAACTGAGTGGTTCAACAGCGTCCAGTACAATGTCATGGATTAAAGCTCGTTCTTACTTAAATAAATCATATAATGCCAGCTTTCCAGTTCCTTTCAATAGAGAATAAATAGGATCATGAACAGAATCACAAGAATCACAAACCATGGTTGGTCTTTACAGCTGTTAAGCAACACCTTCGAAAAAGCTCAAACATGACTCGTATTAGACAAATACTTTCTTCCAAAGCTGCGTCATGATCGTTTATGTGTCTGTGGTGTTTAATAGGTGTTTATCCCATTCATTTTAGAGTTTGAAAGTTACAAACTCTAATTTAGACATTACAGAAACGGCAAAAAGAGAAAATCTGCAGCATGTTTATTAAAGATTGCAATGATGGACTTCAGTTGTGTTAAAGTATTTTGGATTCTGTTTTGTTTACTATTAGGATGAGTGCTATTTGCTATCTGTTCTGTACCCATTCACTGACAGCACACATGTAATGCTGTTTTACCCATTATGAATGAAACAAGCTAACACAAAGTAGTTTAACATACAAATACACCAAAATAAAATACTATACACTATAATATAATACTATGTGCTTTATGGAATAAGAAAAGTAGATGTCTCGAATGGGTGTTGGATGATCTTTCGTGCATTATTTGACATTTGTTTACCTCAATTCTTGTTTAATTTGCTTATTTCTAGTTATTTTCTCCAAATAAAACCAACACGTTTAAATAACCAGGCCTTCTTCTGCAGCACGTGTTACTTTCCAGAGATCGTGATTATCCCTGTGTTGAGATGCAGACACGCCGATACTGAACAGCGGTCACATTGAGAGCTTGTGTCAGTGAAATGGCACACGATATAATTGATGCCAGGACTGTCTCCGAGACGAAGAAACGCTACAATTAAAGACGGAGAGCTTTGGAGATGCGGCTTCCACAGTTAATTCTGAACCAATTAAATCAAATTGACTTTGCCCCGGTTTGATTGTCAGTTACACAGCATGCATTGGATCTCCATCAAGAGTAATTGCACTTCAGAGAGGGTAAACGAGGGAGGGATGTGGCGTGACAGCTCAGGACATGGGTTGTAGGCACGAATCCAAAACGCAGTAGCGGGGAACAACACGGCAAACGGCGAGGATGTGAGATGAGGCTCAAAATCTGGTTTCACACTCCCTCGCATTTATCATCAGGGAACCGACAGGCGCCGAGTACTTAAAGCGATCTTAACAACCCAACCCCTCGAAAAATTACTGAACATTAACAACAAAATGCCACCATTCAAACCCCGCAAATTAGAAGCATCTCAATTACATTCACATTTGGAAGGGAAGCCAAGACGGATGGCTGTATCTGAAAGCTTTATTGGACAGTTTTGTGGATGACTTTTTTGTGTCCCAGTCCAAGTTTGTTGTTCCCATAGTAGCTCCACATAAAGCACACCAGACTGGAGAAGGTTGAATAGATCCGACGGTGCAGGGGGTATTTATCTGCGGAGATTCACGAGGTGCCATCTCTGGATCACTTTTCAGGGCTGAGGGTGTCGTCGGTCGGACTGTGCCGTGCCACTCTTTAATTTACACCACGACAGAGCACCGTGTTGCACGACAGAAATGTTACCAATAATTCTGAAGCGTCGTAATTTCTAAAGGTTTTCGAAGTTCTAGAGGTGCATTGAGGACAAATTTAGAACTAAACCCTTGTGAATGATCATGGATGTGATGGATTAAATGTGTGCAAGTTAAAAACCCATAATAAGAGGTGTTGGATTGGGAAATGTCACTGAACTACACAAACTATTTGACACGTTTCCAACACAATCCTGGACTAATCCATCATTTAACTGTGAGTAATGCATTGATGTATTATTAGGCCAAGATCCTGAATCAAAAGTGGCTGTTGTTGATTTTCAGTGACATTTAATTTCTAAATGGCACATACTGGAATAGTTTAGGCTTATGGTTTTGACCAATGCCACATGATCATTTCTGAATTATAAGAACTGGATGTATTTTAACCTAAATATAGCCACACATCGCTGAAAGGTTGTTCTTTTTTTGGCATGTTTAGAAAAAAAAGACAGTAATTGAACAAAAAGTACAAAAAGGTGGCATTAAATCTATGGAATCAATGCACCAAATCAAAAACCTTTTTTTTTTTTTAAACACATAACAAGCAACCATTCACACTTAGATTTATTCCCAATCGGCTGTTGTCCAGTTCACCTACACATGCCTGTCTTTGTTGAAATGCAGATTCTCTCCGGCTTCCTCCCACATAGAAATAAAATAATAAATCTATGAATACTAACAACGAAGACACATGAAGAGCCTCAGTGCATTCAGTTAAGATGAAGTGGTGAAGGGAGAAAAGAAGCACAAATTTTTACACTTCAATAACCTGATACAAACTTTGTCATAATAGCCTTGAATACAATTTAACTATGTCAGTACTGCATACAGCCACTAGAGGGCTTCAAATGTTTTGAGTTACTCTTTTCTTCACAATTTTCATCATACTTTTTGTCAACTACATATTTGTGCAGCCACAAACTAAATAAAAAGTATAGTAGACGGGACGAGTTGAGAAGAGATCCAATCAGACTCGTCGCTGAAGTGATGTCAGACACAAACATTTGTTAGAGCCTCGGGAAGACAACAGGAGACCAAAAGAGAACCACAAATATAAACCATGTTAACGATTGGGACCTGAATACCAGCCGGAGCAGGTTAGGACTAGTTTAAATTCATTCAGAAGGAAATTATTCAGGACTAACTTGAAACTAAAAATACACTAAACGATAAAACTAAATTAAAATTGGCCTGTAACACTGCCTTCGAGAGCTGTAAATGGATCCATTCTTATATAAAGGGTGCACTTTGAGTAGAGCGCAGGGGTAATTCTCCAAACATAAAACTGTCCATAGTATTCTTTGGATTCCTGTTCATTCATCATTTCCCGGATCAGTCGTGTTAACAGTCGGACATGAGTTTATCGGTTTATGTGCCCCAGATATTAGATCACGGACGGCTGCTCACTGTGGACATAATTGATGTTTAAGACTTGTTGTGAATAACAAGAACAAAACAAGCGACTAATCTCTACACTTGGTTAAGCGACCAGCCCAGATGCGAGCTACTATTTTACAAGTTAATGTGCTAAACGACCATTGAAGCTGACAGCTCAGATCGCTAATGAGGATATGGCTTTGTTCTCAATGAAGAGCAGCCCATTTGGAATCAAACAATTGCAGATCAAATGGATGATGTTGTTTGCGCTTGTCGCTTCCCCTGATGAGAGGGCAGGGAAACATCTGACACGGTTTGTGTTTGAGTTGTTTAACATCCAATTAGTCCTCGGGCTTAAGCTTAAACCACGATTCAAAAGGATCAGATGGGCGTTCAGTCATCCTCGAAACTGCATAAACAGAGCAGGTTTTATTAAAATTAGCAGTTTGTTGTGTGTGGAGCTATTTTGAAACATTTTTCTTTATATTTTACAGACTTTCATTACGTATTTACCTGATTTTTTTTTACTTTAATAATGTTGAACCTTGTATCCACTAAACATTTTGCTCACATTGCTGTTGTTTTTTTCCGGCCACCGTGTCTTTCTCCGCCAGCCTTTCTATCTCCGAGACAATCTGACATGACTCCTATTCCCTGGGCGTCTCAGAGCGGAGATTACGTGTTATGGCTGCCATTCCAAATTGCAACTTTGTAGAGAAAAGGGATCTACGCAACGGTTTGGTGACTGAGAGAGATCTGTCAGGGCTGTGGCGGCAGAAACCTCAGGGCCGGAAGGAAATATCTCTGAAGCAGATCTTTAAAGTGGAAGTCTTTCATAAAGCTGGTGCTGGTACGTTATGATCAGGAAGTTGTTGTGCAGAGAAAATGATGACTTGGAAGTAGAACACCAGGTAATTCACATTTACATCGATAGAAATTATAAAAGAGAGAAACAATATGCTAGAAATGAAAAAAATAAAGGCCCTTTAGTCTCCTGTTTTGCAATTGTCCATAATGTCATTGTCATCATTATTCTTTTTTTCTCTTTGTGTACAGTATTTAGTTTTGTTGTCTAGACTTTATTATTTCTGTGATTGTTTTTATTTCTGTTATTGTTTGTAATATGCACAAAATAGCAATAAGTCTCACTCATATCTTGTTTTTCCAATAAAAAACAATAATATTTGAAACAGAAATAATGGAAGGGGAAAAAGGGATTTGATATTTAGTGAATTGAACTTCCATTCAAAGTTTTTAGTTTTTGCACAGGAATCTTGAAACCCAATTTGTTCAAGATCAGTTTGGAAACTTTTTCTCTAGTAAGATAAAATAATCTAAAATGAGCAGTATTTTTGCTGTAATTGTTTCCTAAAATAAAATAAAATGTGATCATAAACATGCCTCTGACCTGACATGGGTTTGTACTGGAAAAGATCTTAGTTTAACGTACAATCCACCACCCCAACCTGCCCCAAACCCTTCTGTGAAAATCTCTAGATATTTTAAAAACAATGCATAAATTCTTGTTTTACTGGATTCAATATTACATCCCACCATCTGCTTTAGTTTTTAGAGTTTCTGTATAAACACACTCCTGATGATTTTGTTGTTTTATGACTTGCTCTTTTGAGTGCAGAGACATTTTGAAAGCTGGAGTACGGCTGCTTGGTTGACAAAAAGCTTTCCGTGTCATTCAAAAGGCGCTTTATAACTCCGAGGCCAAACACGGGCGACGGTCGGAGGAGTAACCTTGGAGTAATGTGCAGTAATTTTACGCTCTCATCTCGGCGTGGGATCCGTGTAAAGTTCCCGCATTCATTAACGTGGCTGCCATTTTCATCACAGCAGATGCCCTGCCCTCAGCATATGTGGAAAGGCATAAATCCAGATTACCTACTTCTCGCCGCGTGTCTTAAGCCATCTGCCGTGATTTAAGCACTAGGCAACATCAGCTTCTTCAGAGAAACACGGCACCTGTCCAGAAAACATTTGGCTACAACTTCAGCCACAGCTAATTAATCTAGTTTTACTTTAAATTATTGTTTTTCCCCCAGTGCTAAAGTCGTCAGTGTGGAGATATGACATTATACTCTTCCAGTAACGTATTACCTACAGTTCAAAATACAGAGTTTAAGTCACATATTAGGACTTTTACTTCACTCTTTTAATGTTTAGTTGAGTCTGATGTTACCATGAACCAAACTAGAAAGAGTTCAGAGTGCTCTATCCGTATTGTTTCCTCTCTTTACCCCATTTTCTGTCTCATCCATGCATCAAATAAAGACAAAAACACCAAAAATATATATCTTTAAGAACAAAATCTAGCAGCTGCATATTAAAAACCCTGTGGTCTCAGTCCACTTCCTACTGAACTCTGCTACAGTTCGATTAAATGTGAACTTAAGTTGACCGCAGACATGTAGAGGAGCCCAAACAAGTCACAAATAAAGGACCCAAAAGACTTACCTGTTTATTGTTTTCTTCTTGGATGGTAGTCGCAGGTTAATATTGAGCAGAGGAGAGTTGCTGGAGGTAGTGGAGCTTGTGGGAAGGAGAAGCTGGAGTCTGGGTGGTGGAAATGGCTGGAGGTTGGTGTGAAATGCAGATAAGAAATAGGAGTAAGTAAAAATCTAAAAAGTTTTCAAATAAAGTCTTTCAACAGAAGGCCACAGACATGTTATTACAGAAGCAGATGTGAGGAACTGCTGAGGAGTGGAAGCTGGACCTGTAGAAGGAGTTGATTGTAGATTGATCTCAGGTGTGCAGCAATCAGCAGCAGGTGAGTCATTAAAGGCTCCACCCACAAAGGTAGCCTCACACACAAACATAAGCACATAACACAAGTCAACACCAGGGGGAGTAGACTCAGACCAAACTAAGGATCATAAGTTGGTGGAAAAAAACTTCAGGTAACTTTTAGTTTTTCTAAACGCAGAAAAAAAACAAACCTGTCCTTGAACAAGCATTGAGAAGGTAAAATGCACCATCTACTGTGTTTCTTTAGAAAGGCCTTGTGTTATTGTTGTTGTTTGTTCACGGTTTAAGCTGCAACATGTGAACGCTCAGTGGATCCTGGCTTTTGTGGACTGTTTTCTGTTTTGTTAAGAACTAAATGAAGCAAACTACAAATGTGAACACACTCTTACCATTCCACCTTTATGCCAACACGCAACCCAACTATTGTGTAACACCAAAACTCATTAGGATTGCCTTTATTATCATCATTAGCCCAAAAGAACAATGCTTTTACCAACCTACCAGCACAAAATACATAGCAATTGTTGTTTAATGCACTGTAACACAATTATAAGAAATCTTGTAGAAATAGTGGATATTTGGAGGTAACATAAGTATTTTCAGTGCTTATAACTACATGCACTCTACAACACATTACAAGACTACAATATTAATTTCTGAAATGTTGTTATTCAGCATAAGAACTACATTATTCTGGGTTTTTAAGATGCAGTTATAAACATCATGATGCATTACAGACACAGGGTTTACTGGACGTACAACCTTCAATTTAACCCACTACAGCTAAATGTCTCACGTGAACTGTACTCGCACCAAAACTTTCTCCAAAGCTAATATTTGTTTGTCCCGGTTATGTAAGGACAGTGAGCTGTAAAGACCCCTGCGGCGAACGCACACACACCCTGCCCTGACAGAGAGCCAATGAAATCAAAAAGAAAGACAATGGCTCCGTATCAAACGAGCGTAGAGCTGGCGCGACACAAAATGCTCCGATCTAATCTAGTGTCTGTGCTGTGTCTGGAGAGATAACCGGGCTCCATTCAACACCAACTTTACTCTCGGTGCAGTTTGAGAGCTGTGCACCTGTTTTAAAAGTCATCAAGAGTGTTTATTAAAATAGATGCTTAAAACACATTGACTGAGGTTCTTCTTATTCTTTATGAGCTGAGTAAACCTAGGTATTATCTCACACTAAACTTTCATCATGGCGGCTTTTCTGTGCCGTGCTTTGTGGACGAACTAATAAGATTGGCTTAAACATATTAAAATAAAGGCACCATGTGATCCTGGTTGGTAAATGACAACCTACAGAGCAAAATAACAATAAAAGTTTGTTAACCCTTATGAAACATGAGGTATTTACTGTAAGTCTTTGGTATAAAAAAGCCTAAATGCAGCTAAAGTAGTGGAATTGTCAAAAAGTGAAGCCAACCTACAGATTTCTGCAGTGTTGTCCCAAAATGTTAGTTACTTCCGTGTCTTAGCGTCTTGTTATTAAATGGCATATCCCCAGCTTCACAAACACAGGTCTGTGCAAATATTTAAAACACATTTATGAAAGTTAAGAAAAAGTATAAACAAATCTTGTGCTAAATTGTTGTTTAATAGTGACACTTACCCTCAGTATTCCAATATGTTTCGAAATATGTAAAAAAAAAAAACTGAGAAGACGTCCATTTCCAGTTACTTTTTCATTGATTACTTGGTCATATCTTATTCCAGTTACAGGTTTTTCTTTACTACTTCTAATTTGGAAATATATATTTAAAAAAAAAACTTTTAATGTACACAGTGTTTGACTATAATCACTTCACTTAGACATTATGCTACTCTAAATATCTGCAGATGCTTTTTTCATTGGTAGATTTTTAATGGGACACTACAAATATGTAAATGGACTTTGCACACCGTCAAATTAAAATGCTATTCTATATTCTGTCCATTATGTACATGTGTTCAATAATGTTTGCTTTAAATCACTTCATAAAGAACTTTGTGTGTTTAAATAGTCCATACATCTCACTGCTTTGTGCAATATAGACTTGGAACAATAAAATGTAATTGGACTTTTCTTTGAATGGTGGAGAAAGACCTGCAGGTCAGACCACAAATATCTTAAACACTCCCAAACTCCCAAACATAAAACATTTATTCCATTTGGTCTAGAGCAGTGTTTTTTTATCACAATGGCTCTAAACTCTTCATTTTTTTCTTCAGAGCTGTGTTGGTACGTCTCATCAATGCCACAGCTTGCCCCCGTTACGCAACGCTCCCGCTTTAAATGTGCAGTAGAAAATCCGACGTTGTTCCTGGTGAACGCGCCGGAGAGCAGTGAGACGTGGCACCTCTTCTGTTTGTCTTTGTGGGAGAGCTTAGGAGAGCTACTGACACCTGCTGTAACCCTGGGCCTCGTGATGGAGCATCTCGCCCTGCCAGGTGGACGTACTCATTGTCCGGCTGCCTTATCTCCTCAGGGCCATTCCTCCTCAAGATCACTGCCGCTGACACAAGGCTGGTGTCGACAGAGCTGTGGAAATCTGCAGAGGAACCGGCAAAGCCCCGAGGTGTTAGAGCTGGCAATGAAAACGGGGAAATGTAAAGAGTCTTGAAAAAGGGGCTGTCTGGAGAATGTGAAACACAGACGGCTCTCTCTTTTCAGAATATGATTTAGCAGGAATTTACATTACATTATCAGTCAAAAAAAGACCAAAAATTACTCTAAACATGAAAAATTAGGGGTAAAAGGAACACAATGGTATTCAACATAAGCAATAGCAACATTATAAGTAACAAAACAGCAATATATGAAGGTTTTCCTGATGTATTAGCTGAATCTAAACTGAAAATATACATTAGAAATAGTTCATACATTGGATTTTGGAAAATAAGTATAGTGCTGAGTCAGTGATAGGTGGCCCATATCACTTTAAAACAAATGCAGAACCCATTTTCTTTAACTCTTTAACCTTGTGTGGTTTTACGGTTGAAAATGATCTGGTTGCCATGTTTAAGACCAGAAATATCAACAATAGGTGTCAAACCTGGTGATGTGCATTAACAAATATCAGTTTTTTTGCTCTGTTCAATGGGAAAACTCAAACCTTTACTTTTTTTTCTGGAAATAAAGTAGATTTGGGTTTTAAAACTGAAAAGCTGCTCTTTTTTTAGAGGTGTAATGGGTGTTTTTGTGACCTACTTAGATGAGTGAATAAGACAGTCATTTGTGAAATTCATTATCGCCGCCAAAAAACTGTAAAGTTATCAGTTTGGATCGATAGTTTTCTTGGATAACGTACAGATTTGACCTTTTTTACTGGTCAATCTAGTTCAGGTATTTCTATTTGAAGCAGTGGGAGGTGAATATAGTGCGTTATTCTTCCCTCGTACTGTTTTTTTTTTCCGTGGTGTACATTGTAAAGTGGTTGTGGAATAATTTAGAGCACCCTTGGGACTGGATCGATGAGCTGGCCCATTTGTGTCCTTATGCATTAAATTTGACAAGTGATTCCATTTCTCGGGGTAGATTGTTATTGCATGACCGACGCACTGCTGCGGTTTGATGCGACGGCAAAATGATTCCCTTAAAGAAGAGGAGAGGACTCATGACATTGTGCCACCTTCTGTGTGTGTAGACATTTTAATGATGGAGACTCAAAACACAAAGCAACCAAGATATTAATTAAGTTTAACGTCAATCTTTTGTTATTTTGGTGAGTAAAGCATATTGTTGGAAATGAGACACGTTATTGGGGTATTAAGTGAGCTAACACAAGACAAACAACAATAAAGGATCCAAAACATATTTCACTGTAAATAATGATGTGTTTAATTGAATAAAGGTGAAATAAAGGAAAGTAATAATGCTCATTAATGATGTGGGCATTATTTAAACAACACAAAGGGATTAAAATGTCTGATTAATTAGTCTCAAGACACAATCTCTGGTCTCTCAAAGGGAAGTCCTGGGTATTGTGTCCTATCCACCACCTCAACATGCATCCTGTCCATTTAAAGAGCTCATAAATTACCAATTTTCACAAAAAAACAAGTAAAATACACATTTTTGGATAAGATAATTGTAGCTTTGGGAATGGAAACATCAATTTCTGTGAGACTGGGTTTCTTGTTATGTTTAAAAAAGGGAAACACACTGTAGTGTAGCATGTTGTGGCATTTTCTTTTCTTGTTTTTGAATAGAACAAAAAAAGGAACGTTTGAGAGATCCGTTTATCCCGATTCTAACCGTCCTGTAAATGTCGCCCGTGACGTTACGTGAAGAGAAACTGAATGTAATCTTTCTTTCGTGCCTTTTCTTTTCTGCTTCTCAGCCGCTGATTGCTACATTGTCCTTTTGCCGTCGGCATCTCCTTGTGTTAAATACATCACCGTAATGATAAATGTCAAAACAGTATCATCGAGGCAATAACTCCTGAGCGCACCTTTACACCTCTGAACGCTGCAGGAAGCAACGTGGGTTCGGAGACGGCATTTCTCATTGTCTCCATGTCTTTATACATTTTTAGTCCTTTTTTTTTTGCATGGAAACAACTGGTACATTTTTAAACAATCTTTTTTTATTGCTCTATTTACCTAATTAATGTTTTGTCAAGTGGCTTGTTTTGAAAGAGCCATGTTTTGTATTTACAGTTTTTCATTTACAAAAAAATGTCCAAACAGAGCTGTGTAGCAAAACGGAGCAATACAAACTTGTATAACTCTATCTGAGAAAGTCAAATATATATAATTATGAGTACCTCCGATACCAGTGAGTACATGATGTTTGTACAAGTATCTGGACAGCCCCTGAACACATCGTCAGTTTGCAGAAAGATAAAAGCGCTCAAAACGGAAAAAGCCGCTGATTATCCTCGTCCCCGAAATCATTTTCACCAAACGGATGAAAAATTTCACACTGAGGTCTCTTTATTTTGAATTATCTTCCATAATTGTAATAGCACTGCTCTCAAAAATGACTTTTATGGTACTTTACGGGAATTTCACTGATTTGATTTGAGGCAAACATGAGCCAAGATGCCCTCTGTCCCTTTTCCTAAAACCAACTGCAGCACTAGAAGAAATGTTAAATTGAATCAAAGTAAACTGTGAAAGCAGCCAGATTATTTTCTTCTTCTGCACTGACTCAATGCTATTCAGTGTTTGGTCCCTCAGGCTACTTTCAGACTCTTCCCAAATTCTCATATGTGTGAAATTTGGATTACTAAATGCACTTTAATCGCTCATTTAATGCTCCAGACTGTCATAAAAGGCTGGGTAATGTCTTGTAAATGAGACGTGCCATGGCTCAAGTCTGATGTGTTCTTGTACATTTACTGCAAGCCGTGTATTTTCTTCATGAGCAGCCAATACATTTCTTGGAGCGTTTTTTGGTTTCGTCATATAATTTATAAATATCACAGACTATTACCAAACAGTTGGAGACGCGTTCATAAATAGACTTAATGTGGAAAAACAATACAGATACCAAATCCAGTAACTGCATTTTTCAGGAAAACAGCAGCTAAATCTATTTTTTATTGCTTTCTACCGACAGATTGTGATTGGCTTGTGGTGTTTGAGGGCGGAGCTTAGAGAGATGTTTGTTAATTGTCTAAGAAAGTGTAAGAAAGTGTTAAATATGTGCTACAAATACCATCTGCAACTTGACATTTTACAACCATTTACGCAGAAAGAAAGCGGCATAGATGCCCTTTAAGTGAAGCGCGTGTTTCTAAACCTCCTTGTGCTTTTACAGAAAGTGGGAGACATTTGCATTTTATTCATTCTACTCACGGAAGATGCTGTATACATTGAAAAATACATGTCACACATTTATTTATGCAGTTTTTGCTTGCATTCTTATAAAAATGCACATGTAGCAGCATGACTTTAGTTGTTTTTGTCACAGAGGTCTTCAAAATGATGTAAAAAAACAGACTTCGAGCTTCAGTAGATGAGTCAAGATGAAAGAACAGATTTTTTTTTTTGGATGAAGAGGCTAAAAAATCAGGTCTAGTCCTTTACAAAAGAGAATTTTTCCTTCAATCATGCTCCATCTTCACTAAATCCAAGGTCTTCAGCTGCACAACACAAACCTTCAGAAACATGTTTTATAATAAAAGTACAAAAAAAAAGGTTAACAGTTTCTGGGATGTGACATTTTATTTATTCATTTTTTAAAAGACATACACATTTTCCTTTTCTCTTCTCCTTAAAGCTCTATCTTGTTGTTCATTTATTTTCACAGTGGCCCTAATCCTCTCTCAGTACTCAGTATTTATTATAATCACTTAACAATAGCAGGTGAGCTCTTTTACATCAAACCATTCAATGACAACATTAGCAAATCGGTTTCTATGTGGGCTGTAAGTGCACACATTTGATCCATGAAATGCTGTAATGATGTTTCTCTTTTTTTTTTCTTACACAAACCTTACGCTGGAATAGACTTTAACATATTGTGACTTTACAGTTCGACCTTGTGCAAACACTTTTATACAACGCTGCTACTTCTGAAGCATTTATGAAATCAATGCACCTCTTTTAATAATTCACAGTGTTTACAAGGCTACACACTTGCAGCACAATACAAAGGATTTGTAATTGGCAACATAACATGCAAGTCATAGTCGGTATACACTTGACACCTGATACGGCGAACACGCGACACACTCATTATCACATCTGACATGCAAATACACAGTGGATATGCATGTCTACAGTATTAAAGTCTACAGTGGCAGCTTTAAAGTCATATTATGCGGTAAATCCAAATGCAAACACACACGTCGGTTGAGTGTGTGTTTGTTGATTGCAAATAAAGCCATGGAGGAAGACTGGGCGAGCGCTGGTTTCATTTAAGACCTGTGTTTATCATCAGAGTCACTCACTTCTACGGCCAAATAAAACAGTCAAGGCTGGGTTTTCTCGTGGATACATAAAGCTGCCAACGTCTGCTTCCTTCTGGGCTTCTGTAACATGCCCTCGCAGTGAAATAAAAACACCGTCTGCTATCATCACGCATCTGGGAAGTAACCAAAACGAGCAGCGACGTAGATGCACCTTCGATTTCTGCACAAAGCCAACATACTCAAAAGGATTCCTCTCAAACATCGGGTCCTATCTCTTCTCCTCATCTTTGAATTCTAATGCACTTGACAATTTGTGACAGGATCTATTAACATCAGGTTTAACGCGTGTACGGCTAATGCAAGAAGGGAAATCTGGAAGATGAGGTGTAAACATTAACCAACTGGTTCACATTTGCATCGTGAGCGAAGGCTAAATATAGAAATGGGAAACGTAATATCAATCTGTTTCGAAGGACCAGAATTTCCAGGAAAACAGCTCTTGCCTGGAGCGTATTGATTTAATATGTTTAATTCTGGGAGACAAATATGATACATGAGACTCAAGTGTTGATTGGAGATAGCATGTTTACGGATTATGCAGAGGAGGTTCTTTTACGTCAAATTAAAACGGTCCTAGTTCGAATATCTGGTCTCTGTTCAGTTTGGGTAAAAATCAAAGCCAGTTTAGAAGCTGGACATTAGTCAAGGAGCTGACAGATGGCAAACTCGAGATGTATTTTCATGGTTGAGTCTGTGCTGCTGCTGCTGCTATGTGACTGAGACTTCAAAGGAGTGGCGTTAATCTGCCTCCTGTCTCGCAGTGAACCCAGGACCCGGTTCAAGGTGGAACCGACATAAAGCAGAAGTCTGGAAAAAGAAATGATGGACCAATGTAGGACACATTAGCATTTTTCAAAGGAAAGACTCAGTTTAACCTCTCAAACACTGGGTAAATCCACTTGTGCAAATAAAAGCTTTAAAACAGGTCAAATTATTTGGAAAGGTAAAGTGAAATAAGTTCAGTAAAAGTCTTTAGCATCAGAGGCAGCTATGTGGCTAATAGGAAAGATAAATGCTAAAAATAAATAAATATAAAGGCATTAATCGACTTTTTCTTCAGCATTTGTCTTTTAATCTGGCAGAAAAGACACGTTGCACATATTTTCAGCTCCTGTGCTCTTCTTTTACGCTTAACATTGAACACACATCGTCAAAAACAACAAGCGTCAATGCTCCCCGCGGTGATCAAATGATTTAGAGTGATCATGAACACGAGATGAATGTAATCCCATGAGCAGCATTAGAGCCTGTAATTTGTAAATCTACCACATTTTTTGGGAAGGAGAGGCGTCCCATGATGATACTAATCCCATGCAAATCTTTTGTGAGAGATTGTTTTGTCTACCTCCTGTCAGAGAGTCTGTAGACTGGAGGAGAAAGTGGAACATTTGGTTTTGGGATTCAGATTGTAGTAATCCAGGATTTCTGAAAGACAGGGAGACAGGAGACGTTCGTTTTGTGTTTGAGCAGCTTTGTATCCCACATGTAATGTATTTTGAAAGTGTGGAGGCAATATGATTTATATAGAATTACATATGTCTGGTAAATCAGACCTGGAAGAGCCTTGTTTCCACTGGAGCAGGACGGTACAGATCAGGACAGTATAGAAGTATTTATTGCCAAAACAGGTACGAAGCATCCTATAAAAATGTACCATCAACCCTCTGCCTTTTGTCTGGTTTATGTCCAAATGTGGAGCAAAACATTACTGTCAGGTGATTGAACAACAGAGACAAAAAGTGAAAGGAAAAACCTACAGTAACAATGTATTTCCAACAGCTGTTTGCTCATTTTGTGAATTTAAAACAATGTGTCTTCACTTCATTAAAAACAAACTAAACCTATTGATTTAAATCATGAGTCTTTGTACTGGACTGAATGTAGCCTCCAGCTTCTTCCACTGCTAAACATGAGCATTTACTTTCTATTTTGTAAGTTTGCTTCCAATGTCTGACACTGTTTATGTAACAGACCCAACTCAAAATACAGTAAATCAGTGACTTTCATGGTGATATGTGGCTTTGTGAATGATAATAAACATCCTACATATGTGACATGTATTATCTTTATTCCCTAAAAGTCCCTTTCTTTGCACAGATTCAATAGGAGCTGTTCTCCAATAAGAAAGACCTGTGTTTTCTGAACCCATCCACTTCCCTGAATTACCTCTCGTCCATCAAAACACTTTTTTGCTACAAAGGACTATCTCTGGCTTCAAAAACACACATGTGCCTGTCTCTGTTTGTCTCTAGGTGTACACTGCCCCACATCCAAATCATCTACTTGTTCCAGTCGCCTAAAAAGGATTAAAGAGTGGCACTGTATGCATTTTAGCTAAAAAAAACAACAACAACAAAAACCAATATAATTTCTGTGTTTTCTGTGGAATACTGTCATTAAGTTAACACAAGTAAGCTTAAACTTTACACTACTTAATGCAGACGGTAGTATACAGAGCAATAACTTTGATCAGAAACTACAGTAGTTTCAGAAATGACTGTTTTTCCTTCTATTATTACGACTCTACGGTCATTATTCTTGTGAAAGTGCTTTAGTCTTAGATGCATTTATCATGTCATGTTTTAATATTTCTGATCCCCATCAGTCTAATCCGATTAAACAAACAAATAAAGCTGTAAAGGCATAAGTACATTGGTCACTGGAGACACTAAAGTCAATGTTTTACTTTAATAAGAGAACGTTAATGCCATTAAATTAAATTAAATCCAAAACAGTCCATTTACAAAGATGTGCTAAATGTTTGCAGTGGAACATCAACAGAGATGGCTTTAACAAGCTCTAATTGACTGGTTTGAGGAACTGCCAACCTGCACCTCCACGATGAAAGCCAGATAAGAGCCTTTGATCTTCTTTTTTTCATTATTTTATTTTTTTTCCTGACTCGGGGCTGGAGGCTGAGGTAGAAGTCACAGACATCAGTCACCAGCCAGGAATCTCATCTGATCCTAATGAGCCGCGCTAATGAAATATGATAAAATAGCCTCCCACTGAATATCAGGGAGCTTAAGCATCAGCCGCGTAAATGTCAACAGTAAACAAAACACAAACAGCACATTTACCTCAAGCGTGTTCACCATTTAATCTTACCTGGGCACCAACATATCATTTACTATGGTTTGGTATGAAAAGGTATAAGTTTGATTTATGCATCATTTTATCACTGCTGCACTGCACTGGTTAAACAACACTGTAAATGACTATAACGCGTTGCAATAAACAGTGTTATTCATTTATTCATGCGGTAACCATGGCAACTCAGCATTTAAGTCCTGTTTCATTGTTTAGCTATACAACCACAGATAAAAAATAAAATACAATCCTCATTATGCTGTCCTCTTCTTGTACATTTTCCTTGTCCTTTCTTTTTTTTTTTTCCAAACTACACATTTGTTTTCTCTGCAGCTGAGTGTTTACCAAAAGTCAAAGAAAATTTAAAGCAAAATGTTGGATTGTCTCAAAATGAAATGTGAAACAGGTGTGTGTCCATTAAGAGCCAAAGAGCCTATTAACTTTATTTCATCAGAGATTTATTTGGATTTTGCAGTAGCCTGAACATAAATAATACCTAAAATAGATGTAGTTTTTGAGGAATTTTGTGTGTGCAGGAATTTTGCTCTTTTCTTTTAACAACATTCAGAAATATAGATAATAATTGGTTTAAATCAGGCTGTGGTAGGACCCATTTCTGTTTGAAAGAATGGCACGTTTAGCTGCTTTTTTTGTCTGGAAAATTGTACAGTTTCCATGAATAATGTATGTTTTTATGCCACTATACTTTGTTTCATCACAATTCATGTTACAATATTCAAATGTGTAATAGTCCTCTCTCTGATGCATTTGGCGTTGTCTTTTATTTTTTCACACTATCATTAGTTCCTGGGATTTTTAACCCTTTTGTATTAAATCTCGATACATCTCTGTCCTGGTCGTAGGCTTTGATTGATCTTTTACTCAGATTTTTCAAAAGAGATTCCTTCAGTAGCTGTATGTTTTCTCCTAAATGTAACATTACAACAATATCTGACCATTTCTGCAGTATTTTATAGAATCTTCTCTGTATACGTTTGTCTATGGGAAATACAGTGTTTGTTTACCATACACTGGATCTGCAGGGAGCACTGGGGACACTCATTTTGTAAGAAATACAAGATGTAACTGAGGATTTATTGGTGAAATACAGATGAGTTGAGTTTATTTGGGAGAAAACTGGATAAAGGTTGATCGCTATTGTCTTTTTATTTAATGACAAACACTTTAGATTTGATTTCAGATATCACATTCCTCCTTTCCTCTCACAGATGCAGTACATTTTTCCATATCTGCCTGTTGTAACAGTCCTGTATCATTGGTAATGCCAGTCACAAAGAGGTTCCTTGTTCAGAATAAGCAGGGCATGGTGTTCCCTGCCACTTTCGCTTACTCTCGTCTCCGGCGCCTCACAATGATTTCAGACACCTGAGTGAGACGTGCACACTCCCACAATCCTTTGGCAGAACCTTGAGGCCCGCGCCGATGTAGCCTTTGCTGACAATGATGGATGCAGCCGTCAAGGAGACTGACACTCGCGGCTAAATTACATTACATTCAAACTATTTTTTGGTCCTTTTCAAGGCTAATGTTGCAATGAGATGAGGCATATGTCGTGGGAATAGTAGCTTCTCAGAGACTGGGGCTGACAGCGATGGCAGAGCAATAGTCACTCTGCAGCAGGAACTGATATTTTCAATAATTGGACCTTATTATATGTAAGTAATGGAGCTGCATCTTACCTTGCGATGGCATTTTGACATAAAACAATAAAAAAATATGGTATCCGATGACAATTGTTTGCTTTAACATTGTGAAACATTTGGCAAATCTAGACTAATGAAAGTGGAAGGTACATATGATAACCATCTATTCTGACTACTTGCATTATCTCTATGTTTTTAAATTTATGAAATAAGCAGGAGTGTTCTACATCCACTATTGTTTGTCCATTATTCAATATTGCTAGGTTTTGTGTGGTTTCAACTGGACTCTTGTTTGTAGTGTTTTATTTATTGGAATCACTTTAAAAATGTTGTGTGTCTAGTTCCATAAATCAGTGAAAGTAAAACATGTCATTTTGTCCTTGCAGTTCCACAATTAGCCACTAGTTGAAATGACAGCACAATAAAGCAGAGGTGTCAAACTCAAAGTGGTGAGGGGCCGCGATAGTTGATAAGAATCATTTCAGGGGCCGAAGATGGTGACATTTGGACGGTTTTATTACATTTTGAATGTGAGATTTCATCTTAATTTGAGTTTTAAAAAAGTTAGCTTTGACATTAATTACCTCCTTTTATAGAAACTGGTTTTAGTTGGATCTGAACCGGTTTTAGATGGATTTTAACAGGTTTTACTTTGATTTGAACAAGTTTTAGTTGGATTTTTAACAGGTTTTAGATGGATTTGAGCAGGTTTTGGATGGATTTTTACAGATTTGATCTATCTTTGTCGCAAAAATCAAACCTATTCAAATCCAATTAAAATCTAGTGCCAGAAATATCACCTTCTAAATGTATTGAAGGGCCACATAAAACAATGCAAAGGGCCGCATTTGGCCCCCGGGCCTTGAGTTTGACATGTGTGCAATTAAGGGTTGAGACAGGATGCAATTTCGTTTATGAAAAGCCAAATTCAGTGGCAAAGTTGAATTTTGACTTCATTTTGACTTAGTCTGGATCTTTTATTCTGGTCTCAGCGAAAGGTAAAGGTTCTGGTGAAAGTCTTAACAACAAAATGACAAAAATGGCCAAAAGAAACACAGTGAAGCTGGTCAGAGATGTTATTATGTCAGGCCACATACAGTTTACATTCAAATCCCTTATATAATAGTGAGTAGTGTCCCTGTTTGGATTGAATACTATTTTGCTTAGCTGCAGCACTTTTCTGCTCGTCGTGCGGGAAAGGTGCCTGTGCACAATAGGGCTGTGAAAGAGGAGGGAAAAGGGCAGGGCCAGAGAAGAACTGACTGGATTACTGGGGTATTATCAGTTTCTTATCAGTGGTTTTATGCAAGTGCAAGCAGTAGCAGTGTTTTGTAGCCTTAACCACCGTCAGCATATCTGATTGGACTTTTTAATACCGCGCGAGAATGGGAATATGAACTGTGTTGTGCAACGCCTCTTCCATTCCTGCAGCATTACTCACATTTAGATGATATTTCACTATTTATTAAAGCAGCAATTCAGAACCGCTCATTCAAGACAGTGCCGTAATTGACGGACATTACTCATGCGTCCACTCTTGTAAATTTAGCATCACAGTCGAGCGGGCAGGAATCACAGTGGCTATTGCTCACGTGCGGGCGAGTCTATAGGCTGTTTGACACGCCGCGAAGTTACACGCGGTCACTACATTTCATTAAACACGACAAGGTCAGAAGCTCGGGCAGAGGGATCTGTTTCACTGGCATTTGAGCAACAGAGCGCTGCTAAACGCCGTCGACCTTGCGTCCTGATAGACAGTAACTCGTATTTCCCTCAGTGCCATCCTTCGAGGGAGGAGCTGACGTACTGTTTAGCGTCGATACGGGACCCGACTCGTTTCGATTAGCATATTCTTAATCCCCTTTTTGCTTGGCGCCGCGTGTGTTTTTGTTTTCAATGGCCTAGAGAAATCCCCGGCCCGTCCGAGCTGACCAAATAGCCGTGTCAGGGGTCCACGCTTGGCCGGCTGACACGAGGCCATTACGGGAGGTCACGTGTAAGGTCGTTTGTTAATCATGTCACAGAGGCGCCGAGGTCTGTGGCAGTGACAGTTTGGGAGGTTGTACATTAGCATTTACTGATTTTACAGCGTCCAAAACGGGGAAATCTCAAAGGTAAACGCTGTGTCACCTCCGCTAAGGACGCCGTGTTTGGAGTCAGCTTTATTTATCTTTGTCTGTTAAAGGTTCGGCGTGGAGCATTAATAATGTGGACGTCTACCATCTGCACACAATGTTGCTCTGCTCAGTTGGTCCAATAGAGGCTCGGTTGAAACGTTCAGCTTTATTTAACAATTTAATCTTTAACTGTAACAGGAATTTCTTCGGTGACCGTCAGGGGGATTGAATCACTGTCGGAAAAACTCGCAATAACCACAAATTTGAGATTGAGAATGCCTCTGAAAAACACAGAAAGACCGCGTGGAGTTATGAGTCTCGGCGTCGGAGTGTTTTTATGAGGTACAGGAGGAATCATGGGATAAGAACATGACACAGTTTATTTTCACAAAGACAGCAGCAGGAAAAAATGTTAGTGTCGTATACATTGTCAACGTTGAATAATGTATTGGTTATTTATCAGTGATAGAAGCGCATGAAACATACATTGAACTGTTTGGAAGCATGACTGCTGTTGTGTGTGCAAAGAGGAGGCATAGGAAATGTAAGACTATCTGATATTTATACAGGTCTTTACTGCCGTGGGTGCTTTACGGTGCATGTAAACACAGTTGTAGGATTTATTCACGATTATTTTTATTTTTAAATGCACCTAGGACTTTTCCTGGCCAAGATTTTCTGAAATACATCTCAGTAAACAACTCCGATACTATTTGCAGTCTGCACAAATGCCCATGGCTCAGAGTTTTGCCCAAAAAAAAAACCAAAATCCATTTGAGATTCAAGTGAGTTTCACTTTTAAACCTGGGAGTTTTCTATCGTCTGCACTGGTCCCCTCCTTTTTTCCTTTCAGCGCTCACTCTCTTTCAGCCGAGGTGATATTTTATCCGCCACAGAGCCATTATTTAGCATCTCCATCTCGTCGTCCTCTCTGCCGCTCTGCTCCGAAGCCACTGTCGCTCTCCTTTGTCATTCTAATCTGCTCTTCTGGTCTTTCTACTTTGTGTTGACCTCCGGCCTGAGTTTGTGAGTGAGGACACAAACTTGTTTTTTGCAATTTTTAGAGTTTTCTGTGGAAGCAAAAGATCTTGTAACCTGTTAAAGCACTGCTAGATGAAGTGAAAACAATACTGGCCATACATTGTTTACATATTAGAACTGTATGCACAATATTTGACATCACATAGGCTCCATCAGCTGCATAATGATTGTGCAATACATTATTCATCTAATTGACCAGTTACTTTGTAGATGAGGCCTTTATTAAATCACTGGACTAAATAATGTATAGTTTGTGGATGAAAAACTTGTCCAATTTCCTTTTCCTTTCAGACTGTGCTTCACAACTTATTATTTCCTTTTGTCTGATGTTAAGTCACAGCTTGTTAAACCCAGTAAACACCTCATGTATATTTAGCATAGTAAGCAGCAGCATCAGTTTGAAAGGGAACAGCGCCCACCGCCTCCACACAAACTTTCTGATGAGAGAAAGGAAACTACGGAGGAAACACCAAACAATGCAGCCCACACAGCGTCTAATTGGCAAGAGGCTTGTGGGAAGTACATTTCGGAAACACCCTCGGACACATCGGGGACGACTGGTGCGCCGCCCAAACGCGTGATGTAACAAATTGTCCCCCGGATCACCTCGAGACGCGACGTCGGGACCACAGCCGCCGACATCTGCCACAATCGCCGTCAATATTTCACTCACACTCACAGACATTAGGGCACGACCCGATGTGACTTTGGAAAAAAAAAAAAATTAAAGAATCCAGATTTCTGGGCTTTGACAGATCATAACTCAGCTGTTTCAATCCATCTCAGGAAAAAGGTGAGGCCCAGGAGGAACATTTCTGACAGGGCTTTGAGTTATTGGTGTTTGTGCGGCGTCTCGTTGGGTTTGAGCTATTATAAGAAGAGTATCAGGTCCATTCAGGTCAGAAGTGATTAGGCTTTGAAACTGTTGAGCTGGAGACACCATTTATTTGGTCCAGCAGCCATTATCATTCATTTATTTATTTATTTATGCATTCATTCAGGCCTATCCCAGCAGCTTTGGGGCTGAGGCGGGGTACATCCTGGACAATGACCACTTGAAAATGGATCAATCATAATAAAATATCACTTAGCTCGTATTCTTTATTACATTTTAGTGTTTGCTTGTCAGGTTTCATCTTTATTTAAGTCACATTAGTTTATTTTTAACATTAACTTTCTCCTTTTTCATGCATCATTTTGTAAATTTCCTTTACTTTTGCCCTAAGTTTATGCCCCTTTTTACCTCTTTTGAGTGGCATTCTTCCTTTTTATATATATTTTTTGAATCAAAGTGCTTTTTTTTCCTCTAATTAATGTGAAAAGTCTCCCACAAACTTACCAAATTTGTAATTCGGCCAAATAAAACATTGCAAAGCGACCTTGAGTTTGACGTGTGCGCTCTAGAGAGATAAAATGATGGTTACTTTATAACAACCATAAAATAATACTTGGACTTTAATGGACTTTAAATAAAAATCTGTCTAAACGCAGTTACTTTCTTCAACATTACAGCAAAGAATATTTTCCAAATTTCATTACTACTCGTGTCCTTTATGTTGCAGAGATTCTTAAGTGCACTCTGTCTTGGTTTGACAAGGATTAACTTTGTCATTAACAATCTGCAGCTAACATTCTTCTTCAAACATTTCTTTCTTTCACTTGAATTAAATATGAACAGATCAGAACGGGAACATTTGGTTAACATCACCTGTGCTCTGGATATTTCACTACATCTATTAACTCAGATGAAAATCATGTTTTATTTGTGGATAAATGTGTGGGTCGAGGCTTTGATGGAGGTCCATACATTGTCTTTAAATGTGCCCACACATTCATTCTTCCATCAGCACCGGCTCCATTAAATATTACATCAACAGCTTTTATTCTAACTCCAATGCAAACACTAAGTCATTTATGTAAACATTTCTATTTCATTGTTTTCTGTGAGTCCATAGATTTTAAATCAAATCTTAATGCACTCTATTGACTGAAGGTTTCATTATGAACTTAACAATGTGTGGGTTCAGGGCTTTGATTAGAAGCAAAAGGAATGGAAATAATACTTTAAACTCAAGATGCAAATTTATGACGAAGAAAAAAATAAATAAATCATTGAAACTCATTATGATCCTGTCCCGTGGTTGATTTTTATAGCTTTATATAACAATAATAATGATGAAGAAAGAAAAAACAAAGATTTAATTGTTTTCAAGTTGCCAATTCCTGTCGTAGTTGAAGTAACATTAGTGTTTTAAAACTCATGTATAAATGAAGCTCTACTTGGACATGTTTGATCAGCTGAGGTCATATCATTCTTCTCTAACGTTCTTCATCGATGGATTATGAATCTTTTGATAATACGTGAGTTATTGTGCTCGTACGGCGCCCGAGTTCCCATTAGAGCAGCTCAAAGATGGAAATCAATGACATTGAAAGTCTCAGTGGGTGTTTACTAATGCGTGAGCTGCTGCTGCCTCAATCAGAGTCTGTAGCTCTCTCGATAAAACAGGTGAAAGAATGAGCTGCGGACGACACACACCACACACTTTTATTACATTAAGAGAAAAGTGAATAAAACACACGCACTCCCACGTTACCTGCATCAAGAAACAGAGCATAACATATAATATTCTTAGTGTTTAATGCTCTCAAAGTGGCTCTGTCTGATTTTATTTCCGCCAGCGCTGTCTCAGATTATTAAAATCCTTGATATTAAGCCTAGATTACGTATTTATTATGTGATTAAACAGTTCTTTTTTCACTTTTCACATTATTTCATTGGAAACTGTGCAATATAGAAGCACAATGCAGCACATATTTCCCTTTATCATTGCATTTATAAAGCTTGATACTTAAATATTGCAGTAATTATCGCAGTGTTACCGAGTGCTTGTTCTGTTTAATAGAAATTTTTGGATCCTTGCCACAGTTTTTGTATATTTTTGATATTTTATTAGAGCTAAATCCAGACAAAGTTTGTGAGAGTTTTATCAGTTTGGAATAAAACAGAAGGCTATTGTATTTCAGTATTTTCATTCACCTCAAGATTTAGATTTTGATAAAGAGAAAAAAGTCAAAGAAACCTATAGAGAATCCAATACATAAAAGCTTTTACTATTTATAACATGGATTTACATCATATTATATTCCTTAATTTATAAACTTCCTTTAAGTTTTCTCTGTGATCTATTATTTTAAGCGTTTTATGAAATCGATTTTATTTTAGCTGCTGCGTTATCAGAGCAGAAGCCAGGTCTGTCTGCTGTAAAATGATGTGAAATGTCATTTGTTGTGTGAAGTAATCAGAGCAGTCAGTCAGAGCGAGGGATGCTGGGAACTCAAGAGTGAACCAAACACGCTGTTATCATTGTATTTGAGAATCGTGAGTGACAGTACCTTTGACAAACTGCATGTTTTTGTTTTTTTTCCTCCTACACCTTCAGCTCCGAGCACAATGTTTCCACCAAACAAACACTTCACCTCCTCAAATTTGTGAAGAAGCACAAGGCTTTCCTCCAAAACTAAAACAATGGCTCTTTTATTCTACGCCTTTTATTTGACGTATGTTTTCAGCTGTAGTGAGTTAACCAAAATATATCCTTCTGAATGTGGAGCAGCGCTGCATAAAGCTAATAAAATACACTAAAAAGTCTGATACTTTGTGCAGTTTGTGGCTGTGAGTGCAGAATGTGATTTAGCAGGTAATTGTTTCAGTGTTGAAGTGGTGAATCATAAAAAATGTATTCTATTCAGGAAATGTGGCTAAAGAGGGTATTTTCCATAGAAATAATAGATACTACAACAAATAGATGTGATACTCAAGTGAAATGTTTAGGTTAGCAGCTTTTAACAAGTGACTAATGGATTGACAATGACAAAAAATAAAACTAAACTGTCACAAATACAAAACCTATTATTATAGATATAAAATAAGCACTTTATAGTCTGTTAATGGATGATTTAAGCAAAAGATTACATGCATGTAAAATTTATAAGAGCACAGCAGGGAAGTCCCGATAAAACTGAATCTTAAACAGTCAGTTCTGGTGAGATGAGTCAATAAAAGATTTGAAAGTGATGATTTTATGAACACAGCCCCAGGTGTGTTTATTGGCTTTCACTGAACTTGTTTAATTAGCGTCTTGAATTATGATTAACTTATTTTTTTGACGAGAGCTTCATTTTTTGTTCAAATTTTCAAAAAAAAGTGAAATGTGCAGTAGTTTCAAGACAGTACAGTTTCAAACTAATGCAGCCTTTTCCTTTTAAAAGTATATTATATTATAATGTTTTTAATTGGGAAATGCTGGATTTTAACTTTAATGACCTCAGAGTTCAGGTGAATTAAGCATAAATTAATAACATTATGAGAAAATAATCCATTTTACTGATGCCTGAGTCGTGCACAAAAGCATCTGTTTTGTTTGTCAGACGTACGAGTTTCCGAGGGCCGCTAAACGCACCATGAAGCTCTCTACATTTACTTTGACTTGGTTTTCTTGCTAGACTTTGGATTGTAATAAGGAACAACAACCGTCGTCCGCATTTTAAAGTGTCTGGTGTTTTTTCTCTCGTGTCCTCACTGATGGATTTCTGTCAGACGAGAGACAGCTATTTGCAAACATAAGAGTGGATCTGTATTATACCATCAGGAATAACATTTGAATATAGCTCGAACACATCTGAAATAAATCACAGGCGTCAGACAGCTCTCATTTGTCGTTCCAACCGCCCACAAACTGACGACTCACTGAAATCCTCCAAAAAACAACACGAAGAAATGAAGAAATGATCAGGGCTGTGTTCCCACCAGCGGGTTGGTTTCATTTTGAAGTATGTTGAAAAAGAAATGGATTGTCTCTTAACTGCCAAATGTAAGCAAAGGAAAAGATTGCTTACAGACCAGACGAGTGAAACGAACAGAACGAAGCTGCAGCGGAGTCTGATTAAACAGCTTTGTCTAGACAGCAGTGAATGCATCTGTGGTCACACGGCTCAGTGGATAAAACAATGGCAAACAGAGCTGTCCAAGACTGAGATGATGAAAGAGAATGCAAAAAACAAGTTGATGTGCTTTAATCATTAGCAGTGTATGAACCATATGTGATGAATACCGTCAAGATGGACATAGTGACGGTGTATTTTACCATTAAACCTCTTTTTTTACACTGTTTCTGTGAGTCTTACATGATCTATAGAGGCTCCTTTAGATGATGAGACAACTGTCACATCCACAGTGCCACAGAAGCGTCGTTTTTTGTAAACAATGGTCAGAGCAGACGAGACAAATAAGAAGCAGACGCAGAAAATACAAACAGAATTTCTGGTTAAAAGACAATATACTAGTTTAACGCAACGTAAAGTCAGGAGGTTGAGATGCAGTGCTTCGTTATTATCAGGACTTTTTTCTGATGGATGTGGATTTAAAGAGATAAAAATACTGTTGCAGGTTTAAAACAGAGCTCTGAACCCTGCTGTAGATCATTTAGTGACAGAAAGATAACCGATCCCTAAAATATTTCCTCTTTTAAAACAGATAAAGTTTATTTCCTGATTATGGTAACTTTGTAATATGATTATTTAGGTCACAAATAATCCCTGGGGTCAGCAAATATAACACTGTAATACTTATTTCCACTTTCTATAAGAATCTGTTTCTATTTGGCAAAGCAAATATTACAAATATTACAAAAAATTCAGGTCAGTTTGAGAATCTTCCATTATCCAGAGATGCTTTTATTGTAAAGAAGCACTTGAAAGAGCTTTTATTTGGTGTAAACCCAGAGTCAGTTTACTTTAAGCCTCATATTTCCATGTTATACTTCCTGTAGATCACAAATACAACTGTCATCAGATCAATTATGAATGTTTAACTTATTTTAAAAGACTCATAGTAATGATGAAAATTAAAAATGAAACAAAAAAGATTGGAAACTGGTGCCACACGAGAGGGCAATAACAAAACTAGATGGAGAATAAAGTATGTAATAGTTCAGACCTGAAACTAGGGCCATGTTTATATAGCGTCTATGCTGTAATAAAACTCAATACCACAGCGTTTCTGCAGAGTCTCTCCTGTGCCTTAACCTTTTGCCGTGGCTTTTATGACAGTTTTGTTCCAGTGGTTTCAGAATTGAGAAAGTATAAAAAGGTGTACACTTCTGGACAACATTTGTGAAGAGAATAAGGCGTCACCGTTTATTTAAAGGTGCAGTGTGTTGCTGTAGACTGCAGTTCCACAACCTTTCAACAGCCTGAGAGCACCTACGGGAGCCCTGCAGGGACATGCTGTTTTTAATGAGCAAATCTTGTGGAAATAAAGCAATCAATTTAGTTCATATCTTCATTCATTTGACTGACTCTTTCGACTTTTTCGATCATTTTCGGTTTAACTTTAGACTCTCAAGGCTTTTGTTTCATAATGGTCCAGCTATAGTTAAAGAATCAAATTAAAATTGTTGAGAGAATGCGAGAATAAGTCAGTATTGTATTTGAAAGACTGCAAATCCAATGAGAGGACGTCAAAAGCAGAAATGTGTCGCTTCAGCTGCTCATTATGCAGAGATAGCCCTGACTGCATTGTGTTTTTTGGCCTCTTAACTTCACTGGAGTTTTGAGTGACTCGAGGCCAATGGATAATGACAGAATTTCAATTTTGAGGTGAGGAGTTCCTTAAAACAACTCTGAATGCCGCGCCAGGGCTGGATGAATAAAAATGCATCGATTTACTCCGAGAAAATAAATAAATATACAGAAATCAATCAGCGGTCATCCCAGTTTAAGGTTACACAGGGGAGATGCTTTTGGACAGATAGCTGCAAAATACAGCTTCAGTTTCCTCTCAGTTCTTAACAACAGGTATTAGAGCGACAGGACAATGCTCTGTCAGATATCTGATTGTGAGAGAGCCGGACCAGAGACACATAATCGGTTCAGCTGTTAAACAGAACGGGAAATCTCCGCTGGACTCTGAGCAACACCACGAAGTCTGCTGTGATTGCATAAGCTGCAGAACGCTCGAGTGGAACAAGAGATAGAATATACTGTACAGTGTAAAATATGGAGCTGATGTATAACCCATAGACTCTCGAAATCTGATGTAACCGTAGTGTATGGCTCTCTCGACAGCAGCTGGTTTGATTTTATTTAATTGAATGAAAATAAAGCACCTAAGACCAGTTTTACTTCACAAAGTTAATACATAAACCTGGCCATGCTACATTAATACTCCAGTCTTTACTCTGAATGCCCCAAACTTAACATGTGCATAATAAAGCGCCCCTAGTGGATGAATGTGAGAGTGAATGTTTGTCTGTGTGTGTCTAAATGTCAGTTCACAGTTGTAGTCGACTTTTAAAACTTTTAAACTGCACCAAAAGCAACAAACAAGCCTTTTTTAAGCAACAGTAGATGGTGCTGTTAGCCCAAATGCTAATAAAATGCTTTATTTTTGCTCTCCGCTCATGTTTTTAGTTGGACGATACTGCTTTGGTTCGTTTTTTGGTTCGTTTTTTTTCCCGCGATGTCTCATTTCCATTTCTTCTCGGAGCATGTTTGGTTTCAGTGAAGTTCGTGTGTAGCGTTCGCATTTATCCAAGTGAACCACGCTAACTGAGCAACCACCAGCGTCCGTTTGAACCGCACCAAACTGGCTAATGTCCACGGTGAACGGGATGGGCTCCAGTGACCT
Source organism: Rhyacichthys aspro (assembly GCA_036850595.1). NCBI lineage: Eukaryota > Metazoa > Chordata > Actinopteri > Gobiiformes > Rhyacichthyidae > Rhyacichthys > Rhyacichthys aspro. The sequence goes on along the minus strand of JAWCTZ010000073.1, from coordinate 24,654 downwards.
GTGACCCCTGACAGGACTAAGACTAGGACACGAGGACAGGACTTATCCTGGCTGAAGGTTCCTAATCCATACACTTTCCTGAATGAGTCCAGGAGGGATTCAGAGCAAATGAGACTCGCTGACAGTTTTAAAAATGCCAAATATCTTCCTGGCCGTGAAGACGAGTCCCTTTCCTGCGGGACACATCGCATGGCAGTCCTTCAGCCATCTGTGGATAGAAGACATGCACAATTACGTATTTATTTATTTAAATTAGGGGCCGTCTCCCAGTTCTGAGCTCTTTCTCGACCGTCCACTGAACAAACGACCGCTGCAGTCCCGACTATTCCAGACTGAGAGCTCCTCCTCACAGTCACAGACATTATTTAAGGACAACAGCTGAAGGAAATGGGCTTCACACATTTAAGGCACCATTTACTTTTAGGTTTGTAATAACTGTGTGTTTGTCTCGGGGTTTAAATCGACTGCAACAAACAGCAGATTTAAAATGTTTGCAGATGGAATAAACAACGGGCAGAAGGAATAACGCTTCCAGACATAATGTGAATAAACTGAGACGATATAAAAAACAAAGGATAGAACGTGGTTATGAGAATACAATCAATGGGTTTATAAAAGAGCGGTCAAAACAAGTCATTCTGAGTCTTGTCTATGATTCAATTCAGTGCATGTTAATTGAATGCATCTTGAATTCAGTAAATTCATATTGACTCAAACCTAATTTTTTTAAATAAAACCATAAAAAAAGGTCAAAAAAAGTGAAAAGTCCAGTTCAGTCCAAACTACCAAAATCAAACATGATTTAAAACAATGAAAAAGAAAAGCTACCATTGAAGCAAGAGTCTGTTGCTTTGTTTTAAAGTATTATTTCCTGGTATTTGTACTAATACAATACTTTAATCATGCAGGTCGTATACTGTACATTTACCAGTCTTCATTTTCAGTTCTTATGGTTGAATCTTTTGTTATCAGTGACATTTGGGTTGTATATTGTTCCTTTCTGTCTTAACCCGGGCATACACTGAGATTAAAGATTGTTTAAAATAAAATCCTAACCCACATTATTTGAGTAAATCACATACAAACAAGACAAAGCTCATGATTTATGCGCTCTTGCTTTACAACCTGATAATTTGCTGTGACCAGAATTTCGGACACATCTGTATTTCATCCGAACATCCTGGAATTAGACTCCAAAAATTGTTGTATGAGCAGAAATGAGGTCAAATCAGAGTGAAAATCTCACAGTGTATTCCTGGCTTTATGCAGTACACTGTCTTTGCTGCAGTTGCCGTTTCAGCAGATTAAAAAATAACTGCAGTATCTGGAGTTTCAGCCTAAGACACACGGGAATATACTAATAAACCATTTTGACATATAACCTATTCTCCTACAACATAATCACACATTCTTTGTACATCACCTGATATTGTTTCTACTGTAAATGGGCCATAATAACCCTGTTAGTGTTAATGTATACAGTAGAGGGTCCTAATGAGAATAATTCAGTCTAAGCCCCAAATGACTTTCAGGTGAACCATTTGTCTCCACAAAGAGGAGTGTAGAGCTGCACTTTGGAGAGGAGGGTCACCAGTCATTACTATGTTAATGCAATGCAAAGGCCAGAGGCAAGGAGCCAACAATTGATCTTGAAATTGACGTGCTGTCACCATGACTGCTCCCTACTCCATTGAGATAAACAAATGTGCTCCCTGGAAAAAAAAAAAGAATAATCAATTTTGCATTCTCACACTTGAAGTTGGTAAAATGATTATTTTTCATGAAGTTATCAGATTGTAATGTAAGCACCTGGGAGAGAAATAAACGACGGAAACAAGTGGGCTTTGAATACTGCAGTACTCTTCACAAACGGCGCTGAAACATGTTTAAATGATCAGTTCTTTCCCTTTGGCTCATCACAACAGACATTTGGAAGAACGAGGAAGCGGCTTCTTAAGTGATTAAAATGCATCTTTATTCTCGCTGCTGCTAATCACAGATAGTTTTCACAAATGAGACTGGCTTCAATCTGCCTCAAGGTCAACACAGCGCTGCAATCTCCCGAGACCCTGAACACAACACGCGGGGCTTTTCTGTAAGGAACGTGATATCTGTTTATGTTTCACAGTAAAATATCTGTCAGACATTGTTTTGAACCCAGTGGACCACGTACAACATACTAAACATGTTCAGGTCTGTTCAGGTTTGAATGAATGAGTGGTAAAGATATGTCTAAATGTAAATGGATGAGGAATGGAAATAGTATCAGCTGCAGGAAGACATTTAACATTTGAATTACTGCAGATTATTGTAAAATCTCTAATAAAACAGTTAATGCTGAACCTACCCAACTATTTAATTGTCGATTGAATTCAAAGTGACAGATTAAAAACTCCAAAGACACAAAATACCTTGAGGCTCAACATTTGCTCGAGTATTTTTGTCTAAAACAAGACAATGTAGGGTAAACTTAAACCTCTAAACCACAGTAGGACTCATAAATATTACATTCTCTACAGAAGGAGTGTTGTTCATGTGCATGTGTTGTGTTACTGGTGCTGCAAGCGGAGTGCACAGAGACCAGAAGCGTCATACTCTGCGCAGCTTGTTTTGTGTATTTCTTTCCACTTTAAGGAGATAATGTGCATATGTTTCTACAAAATACAGCCCTGAAAGCTCACTGAAGTAAACACAGAGATTCTGGGAGGCTTTAGTAACATCAGGAATAAATGACTTTTGGTGGAAGTCTGGTTAGAAGAAAGTCTGAAGGTGATTCTCCAGAAAATCTCCAGAAACATGTGTGAGTCAAGGGCTATTATGAACCTTTACATACAGTACATAAGTAGTTTAGATAAAGATGTGCAGCAAAAACATTTAATTGTGTTCTTTGTCTTGTGAAATGGCATCTTTTGTAATAGATTTTTCAGCAACAAAACTTTGTTCCTCTTCTTCTAATACTAAGTTTGAAGAGCTTACGTAAATGAAAATAATGTATTCTACAAAACTATTTGTTATTGTTAAGACTTGTTTTTAATATTCCACAATTTAACACATTTGCAGCTCCCAGACTGATTATATATTTGTAAAAACAGCATTGTCAAAAGGATCTGGTGTTTCTATATCTGCTACACAGTATTGAATGAGGATTATTGAAAGACTTGCTGCTAAATGTGCTTTCAAAGACATCACATAATCACATTGCACAAATACATCGCTCATAATTTAGAGTTTGTCTCGACATGAAACGGCGAACACGACCGGCGCCGGAGGAGACGCATCCTCAGAGCCAACGATAGAGGTCAACAAAAACGGCTATTGACGATTCACGCGGCGTTGACTTAATCCGAGCATCAGGCGCGCTGCATTTATTTCCTGTTGCAGCGCTTGCATCACGGCGAAGCATAATGTCAGGTCACTGCTGTCTATTTGATTCGATTTCTGCTCGGGATTCAATTTTGTTTTTAGAGAATTAAGTCAGAGAAACCTGCTTGAATAAACTGACATTACAAGCAAACACGTGGCGACAAGAAGCTTAAAGGTCACACCATTATGAGACGGGAACGTATCGTAACCACTCGAGTGAAATGATCTCGATAATAAATGTATTGTGTCGAGCTCCAGTCGCCAGCTTCCTGTCACATGTATAAATATTTGATGCAACTAAAATGTGGAACGTGCTCATTTGTTGCAGAAAAGCCCGTCTGAAAATGCAAATGTGTGAGGAATAAGTAAGGAGAATATATTTCTGAGGAGGAAGAAGAATAGATTTCGCCTGCAATGAAAGGATTATGTGGTGGATGCACAAGTGGGAATCTGACTGTGGGGTTGGATCAAGCCGACAAGGCCAGTTAATGCAAAAAGTTTGTAGCGTTAAAGTTTTTAGAAAGCGTTTTCATGGAACAATGTGTTAAAAATGGATTCGGAATTACATTGTCTTCAGAGTGGAGTGTTATAGTTTTCCACAGGTTTACATTGGGTCTAGGATACTGTATAATGATTAAATAGTGTCAACTCCTGTGAATGTTTAGGTCATTTGTGCAACTTCTGTTTGTGGAATTTGTGTAATATACGTTCACATTTGGTTTGTGCTAAATGAAAATCAGGAAAACTAAAGGAGATATAACAGATAAGACAAGGAAAAGAAAAATACTAGTGTGCTTTTTTAGTTCATAAACAGCAAAATGGAACCTTTGCTAAACTTGAGGCCTTAAAGATAATTTTATTTCTAAAAAAGTCTTCTTTAAGTTGACTTTAAAGATCAATCAATCAGTTAAAGTGTATTTATATAGTATTTTACAAAAGTCAGACCTGAACCATGCTGCTTTCCATCAGCGCCAAGACAAACAGAAAACAGAATATACAACAGGTAAACATTACATAAAGAATACTGTAATTGTGGCAGTTACCTGTGGAGTTTTTGTAGTAATCAGGATTTATCGAGAGCAGCAACTCATTCACCTCAAACAAGTACAAAACGAGTCAAAACCAGAGTCCCATCCAACTTGTCTTTTGAAAAATAAACTGTAAAATATATGAAAATGTAAAAGAAGACCTTTGTTACAGTTTGGCAACAAAACATCAAAGGTGAACTTACAAAAAACACAAAATGATATCCATTTTGGACATCTCCATTCTTCATTTTCTTTGATTAAGGCCCTAATCTCGATGAAATGAAATGAGGAATTACTGACTCTGGTGAAAAGCTGCCATCTCCATCAGGTGAGATGTCTGAGCCTTTGTCTCATTTATTGGCCGTGGCATGGTCTAATTAAGGCACCTCACAGCAAGGGTTTGGGCAAAAAATGGAGCTTCATTAAAGTTTATTCAGGTGCCTCTGGGGAAATCAACAGTTATAGAGTCACAGGGCTTCGGCATAATCCAATCTGCCTCGATATGAGTAATACAATCAGTGGTGCTTTAGGAGTAATAAAGTGGGCAATATTAAGGCGGCTCTAAGACTTAAGAGAGCAAACACTGGAAATGGAAATTATTCAAACTGACAAAGCTCTCTCTGTTCAGAAGTCGTCGTTGACATGCTGTCGGTCTCTGAGCCTCAGGTGGAACTACATTTACTGTTGTCACAAGGACATTGGTGTCTTTAAAAAGAGTCGAATCCAAAAGCAGCAACATTTCTGCAACTGCACTCTTACTCTACACTTACTTTGTCTGTAAATATTCTCATCCATATCATATTATACTAAATGGTCAAGACATAGGTATCTGCACTTCATTTTATTTTTTTTTATTTGGCGAAAACACAAGAAATATTCACTTACTAAGTCAACACTTTGAGAAACTAACCAAGCATCACACTTTAAAATAGCTTTTTTGTTCAGAATGATGTTGATGTTGTGTTAATTTTGCTGATATTTAAACCTGAAAAAGGTTTAGTCAATACAGTAGCATTTAAAACCTGCATCTAGTACAAAACCTCAGCTTGGATATTGGGTAACCTCCTTCAAAATGAGACATTAGGCATCATTCGTCTCCAATAAACAACTCCAGTTATTGGAGATGAACACCAATGCCCCACTATCCTTTACGATAACTGAGCACTAAGAGAAATCACATTTAATGTCTCAATAAATCCAAGCCTGATTAATCTCCGTTTAGGTCTCCACAAGAGAAAAGGGTTTGCTAAGCACTTTAAAACCAATGATCCTGATTCATGATGTTTTAAGATTATTGTTGGAGAGTTGCCATAAAACTTGACTTTTCTTGTAGCTGTTCATTCAATGTTTAGCACTTATTAGACATTTTTGTACAAAATACCTAGTTTACACTGTCCCTCATCGTATTTTAATGTGTGAATTTTACTTGTACTAAAATGTTAAGTGTTAAATATTGATTTCACGGAGTCATTGAGAATGTCAAGAGTTTCGTTATTTAGACAATGACAAGAATGTGACTAAAATGCTTTCAAGAGCTGGGTACTTTCTTTAATATTTAATGGAGGTTTTGGTTCTTACTTGGTGTATTTCGACAAAAGGAAACAGAGGTGTTTGAACCAAGAGAGAGATTAGTGAACTATAAGTGGTTCTGTGCAATCCAAGTTTTATTTAAAAAGCACTTACAGCACAACCCTGTCGTCCAAATGACTGTGCATCAAGATTAAAATGGATAAATACAAGAACTAATATTAAAACCCGAAGAGGACGGCATTAAACTCTTTTAAAGTACAAAACAACAATGATTGTCCAATAAAATGTGAGCACCTTTGTGTAAAAAGCAAAGGAGAAAAAGGGGTAAAGGCTTATTTTAACCGTGTTGCTAAATAATGCATTACACAATGACAAACCAAACAGAAACACATCTTTTTTTGAAAATGTAGCTGACTCTGTGCCTGAGAAAATGAAAATGTATTGAAAAATTGATGGATATACTGAGATTAAGGGGGATAAAAGTAGCAGTTAATATTTACGAATGTCAATACAACACAGGCATCAGAGGAACATGTTGTAAACGCTCTGACAACATACTCTATAATGTATATTGTTTTTCAGTAGGTGTTTACGTCCTTGACCATCACTTCCTCCTAGACGTCCAGGCTGGCCTCTGTCGGACTCTTAGGGAAGGGGTCCGAGCCCGTCTTGGACCCGGACAGTCCTTTAGCTCCTGAATAAAGAGAGTTCAGGACCACGGACAGCTCCGGCCTCGTTATAAAGCGACGGTCGTCCGTGGAGCTGTCCGTGGTCCTAGACTCACACGTTTAATCCGGGAGCTAAAGGCGTGTCCAGCTGCTTTCTTCAACATGTTGGATTACATCAGGAGTTGGAAGACCCACCAGGGAACACTGTTAACACCACAACACCACACACAGCACCTCACTCCGGCCTGTGACGGCGCTAATTGGACCCTGTATAAATGGAAGATGAATCATGGCTAAAGCTATTTTGGGTGGATGCCAGGGTTCTATTGTTCTACAATAATCCCATGGGAACTAGGTAAGAAGACTTGTAACATAAACCTGACTGAACCTTCACTGCAGTGTTAAAATAATACAAAAGAGCTATTAAAATGACCATAATAGCCGTCTTTTATTCCAGATGGATAGAATCTGACAAATGATCAATAAAGGCAGTTTAGGATAAAAATAATGAAGTGTAGATGCTGCATAAACAAAGTATAATCAATCTTCTATTCATCTATTCAACACACAGTACTTTTTTTTACATTGTATTCATAATAATTTGGCACTTTAAGGATGCTAAAGCAGAGACTTCTGTATATGCTGTAAACAACATTTTCATTGTAAGCTTTTGTGTTATTGTGTCTGTTTGTCTTCTTATCTGATAAAATTGCAAAAGAATAACACAATTTTATTTATTTAGTCCAATATCTCAGGGTGTTATTTTATAAGCAGATAGTTTTTGGTTGCCACTATATTGTTTCACAGAGTTATGTTTGAAAATAAAAATGGATGTTGACTTTATTTTTTTTTTTTTTATCCAGTGACACATATTCTTCAACATGACTTTGGGCATCTCTGTGTGTTTAATACTATATATATTTTATCAAACACCCGTCATTCATTTGTCGAAACAGTCTTATCCTTCAAAGGTAAATCCATCACCGCTAAATGTCGACAAATATATGCTCCGCAGCGTTTTTGTGACGCTGCGCCCCGCTGCCACGCATCAGTCGAATCACTGACTCTTTGAGCAATAAATAGCCCGCGTTCTTCTGCTTGAACTCAAAGCTGACAAACACACGAGGTATTTTTGTTTCCACCACTGTTTTCCTGGAGGCGTTTGAGACATAAGCATATCTTTGAATCCCATATGCTGCGGTACATTGTGCCCGAGCTGTGCGCGTGAGACCGAGCTTTGAAAACTGCATCTGGGCTGAATACATCATTAATGTGAGCCATGAACAAAACATACATAAATTCACATTTATGTAAACAAACATGTATGATTCATAATGGGCATAATGTGAGATGATACATACTAAAGTTCTGTATGTAATTATGACATATCGGTTTGAATAAAGAGAGGTGGAGTAAACACTGTTCACTGTGTAATGCATAATAAACTCAGTATCAGGGCACATGCACAGCTGTTTAATATTATAATAGATGACTGTGATATTAAAGTCAAGAGCATCAATGAGTTTGTCATTTTAGAAGAAATATATGAGCTAAACTGTAACATGGAGTGGTTTAGAAAGTTTAAAATATTAATTAATATGAATATTGAAGAGTAGGAACATGTAAACTATATAAATGTGAAAAAAAAGTAATGCATTAATGATAAAAACAAAAAGGAAAAATAATATAAAATAAAATAATGTGGAAAAATTAAAAAACAATAATAAACAGCAAAAATGTCCAATAATAATCATAAAAATAAAACAATAATAATAATAATAATAATAATAATAATAATAATAATAATAATAATAATAATTATAAAATGATAATACAAATATAATAATAATAATAATAATAATAATAATAATAATAATAATAATAATAATAATTAAACATTGTCAATTCACTTTATTATTTTAATTCACACATGTTTAAGGAATGGTTTAAAGAGTCTTGTTTTGGGGTAAAATATTGTGTGGACATTGAATTGATTTTATAAAATACAGTTAAACACATGCTCCTTAAGGTTATCCTTTCAGAATCTCTTTTATGCTCTAATAGATTTTTTTCTCCTTGGGTTACTGGTGTGCAACAGAAAGTTCCAAAAAATAAAACAATTTTAAGACTAAATCAATGTTGCATCACACATTAAGAGTTCATTTCTGTGTCAGAGGCTTTGAATCTCATCTAAAAAAGGGATGAGGTTGAAGGATTTCTTTAAAAAAAACATTTTTTTTCAGATGCCAGAGGGACTTTAAAGCATCTCAGTTCAAAGGCAGCTGGAGTCGAGAGAGCGTCTTGCTGGTAATAAACTGGTCAGAAACTGGACTAAAGAGGTTTAAGTTAAAGGAACAGGCCACATTTTGAACTCTCTTTGTGAAAGGTTGAGTTTTATTCAGAAATGGTCATGAAGTTGTTTATAACACAATATATTTTTGTAACACAATCAGAGAGAATTTCAAAAGGTATGTGTAAATAAATCTAAATTAAAAACATAAAGTATACCATGTATTTTCTGCATTTTGTCAGTATTAGTGCTTTCTTTTTAGTGACAGAAGTAAGGCTGGGGCAGTGGATGGGTAGACTAAACCTAGAACTTTCTTGTAGGATTCCAGAGATTGTGTTGCAAACGTTGAACAAATACTGTAGATTAAGTTGTCTAAATATCACATTTTAGCCGTTTTATAACTCTTATTATCTCAAATTACCATTCTGCAACATACATTTCTTTCTTTCTTTCTTTATTTTTCCCTCTTCCTTATTGCCTTTATTGAGAAAGACAGTAGATTATAGGTTGAGAGTTGACATGACCCGAGCCAGAAATAAACCCGGGTCGCTGGAGTACGTGGCATAATCTATAATAACAGACTCCAACATCACGCTCTATGTAAAAACCTTAAGCACAAAGGGGAACAGATGGGCCTCTACATTAAAGTTCCTTCTACATGTGATACATTCACACTGACGACCTGCTCATTTACTAAAGTCACTGAGGTGTGGGCCACCATTAAACACAATGGAACAAGTGGCTCGTGAAGGAAGCGATGATTACAGAGTAACCCAAGGCTGATTACAGGTCAGCGCTAAACACAGGTGAAACGTCTATGCAAACCTTCAATAAAGAAAATGCAACATCTTCTCAGTCTCCCGTTGACGGCTATTGGAAATTAAATCAACTCAATTAAAGACTTTCTAATAGAGACTGCAGTTTACCTGAATTAAGCACTGATAATGAAAGGTTTTACATAAGAACATTATTTGTCTGATTCAGTGTCTTTGTTTTTTATTCAGTAAAAACATTGTCAAGCCTGGCTCATATACGGCTGACAAACACAACACAAACAGGAGGGATGCCAATTAAAGAATAGTTTATTAAAGTAAAGTGACCAAATTATACTAAACCAGGTTAAAAGGGTTAAGGTAAAATAATAAAATAAAATAAAATAAAATAAAATAAATAAAATAAAATAAAATAAAATAAAATTAAATTAAATTAAATTAAATTAAATAAAATTAAATAAAATAAAATAAAATAAAATAAATTATTGCCTAGTAAGGTGATGATAAAACTCATAACCCACAGAAAAGAATCCCTTTTTTGAATCTGAATTTAACTATCCGACATATTGTTCATTACCATTCATCATTCATCTTACAAAACTAGCTGTAAAGGTGTACTGTTACCTTATGTCACCTTGTTTATCCATTTGCATCTACTCTCCCTAATCACCAAATTAGATCGACAGGTTTTCTGTGTAAGTAAAGAACCCCCCACACAGGACTCGATAAATCTTACTGTGAGATTATGATCTTAATCCATTCCTTCCTGCAGACCTATTTGGAGCCAATTCAAGATGAAAAAGTAAAAAAAAAACATTTGTTAAACACTGTTTTGTGAGTACGATTGAGAGTCTGTAAACTGGGCTTTTCTCTTGAGAATTTAGATATTTTTCCACTGCTCTTTGGGTTGAGTTTTTGTTCTACCAGTCATTTAAAATCCTCCTCTTCAAACTTTCAGAAACGCACCACAGTCTTACACGGTTTTATGTACATTTTAAATGACTTGGGTTAATATTAGTTTATGTTAGGAGCTGACTGGGCGAGTGCAGAACATGCTGACACTGTTTAATTTCTCCATGTGGCGTTACTCATTTCCATTAAAAACAAATACTTCTGCAGAGCTTCGACGTGACTCAGGAAAAAAAAATGGAGAGCGCGTTGAACAGCGTGAGCCCAGAATTAAGCGCAATCATATTTATTAATGTGGGAGAAGTTTGCTGAGTGCGGACTCTTGTCTCCAGCGGCGCGGCGCTTCGTGATCACGTACGCTGTGCTCTTCTAAGCTCTTTAGTGTTTCCTACGGCGCTTAAGGCCACTGAGCGGACACATGCTGCAAGAGTGCATTCGCTTCAACTGTGGAAGAATATAAAAGCCAGAACCCTCTCGTCTTTAATCTTCAAACTCCAAATCCTACTGTTTTAGCCATTCAGGGGAATATTCTTGCTCCGTTCCAAGAAGTGCGAAATGGACCGAGAACAGCGGGTTTCGATGAATCTTTGGGACGGACAGCGCGGCCTGTGGGGTTGGAGTCCATAAACGAGGCTCCGAACCACAAACAACTCCACAGTGGCTCAGTGGAAGTCGACGCCAAGCTGCTGCCGTCATTGTCCCGGCGGAGAGTCCCCGGTCCGAGCAGAAGTGACCGAGCCCTGAACACGACGCTCTGGGTGAGTCTCCGCTGGGAACAGATCTGAGACGAGGCTCTTCGCTCCACAGTGGGACGTCTGTGTCCGGTGGAAGTGCGCTGTTTTTCATTTTGATGTAGAGAAAGTTTTTATAATGCATGAAAAGAAACTGAATTAACTCGACGTGGCAAATCACACATTTAAACGCAGTTAATAAGACCACATGCCTTCCCACAGCTGTCAATGTTATATAAATACAGTGCATCATTCCTTATGTATTATCAATACTACAGATCTTTTTTCAATTCTCCATTATCCTTTAAGAAAAAAGGTTTGGGATACATCACACACAGGAGCATCTTTTCCAAAGTATTGATTCCTGATAAAAATAAAAGTATATTTAGCAGATTTAAGACAAAGACAAAGACGTCAAAGCACTTCTGTTGGCTCAGTTTTAGAGTTTATTGGCGTTAGCTGACACAAATAATGACCGACTGATGTTTTTAAAAGGTTAACGGTGCGGTGAGGATGATTTTAAGGTCCCATAGCACATCGTGACCTTGATATATCTTCCAGAGGTCTGAGAGCTGTTGATCATTACCACAGAGTCAGCCTCCACTGAGCCAGAGATTTCTTACTTTCAAAACTCTCAAATGTCGCACGAGGCTCAGCTGCTGCCTCTCATATTTTCAATCACTCGTGACAGATGTTGGCAAAAGGAGGAATGGGGAGTCTTCCCTTTGAAAAATGCAACGTAACAAACAACACATAGTTATTAAAGTTGATTTTCAGAGCTTATATGGAGCTTTTTAACAATGCATTATCTAAAAAACTTCAAAAATGTAACGTTAAAGCACACAACTGTTTTCTTTCTAATTAACCGGACCTTAATATTCACTGCTGCTGTTCACCGCAGACACGTCACGCTCAAACATTTATTTACATCTTGTGAATCAAAGGTCTGTCTCCCTCATTAGCACTTCTACTTTATCCGAGACAAATTCCCTTTTTTGAAGCTTAATGAGTAAGTCCAAGTCGCGGCTGCACGTCGGTCGATATTTATCAAAAACAAAGGGCCAAATAAGTCATCAAGCGAAATGTCACGAGACTCGGTAACCTTTCAGAGTGGCTAACCTTTGAGGCTCCGCGATACGACGAGTCTTTTATGGAGGGACGGGGGTTAGCGGCGAGACATAATGAGCCGCGCCGCCGTGTTTGTGACAGAAATTAACTTAAGGTTAATGATCGGGGCGGGACTTCAGGGAGCGTCTTAGTGCACGAGCGCTAACGCAGATTTAGCGCCCGAGTGCACCCCGTAAAGAGAGATTACCAGAGATTATTGAATCATTGTGGTTCAGTCAATTAAACTATTAAGATTTTAGAAGATTACTGGGTCGGCAGCTTCTACAAGATTCAAAACAAGAGCTTCAGATTCTCATCAGGAAGAAATTCAAAGCATTTTAACCTCTGAGTGCAATTCCTGCTCTGGTTCATTTACTCAGCAAAGTGTAATTAGTGTAGTTATGCTCGGCTGTAATGTATCTCTATTATGAAGGTTTCCATGTTTAAATACAGAGGTAAGTGCATTTAAGCAAAAGCACTCTTAGTTAATGTAAGCAGGAACATTACAAGGGCTTGATGAGATGTAACAATGAATGTGAAGCATGTTTAGGAAAGATTTTCACTGTTGAACTTTGGAGCTAAATGCTACTTAGATCCTGAACTGTATTTGCGGGATTAATAGATACTCTTCTGCTGCAACCAATTAAATGAAAGCTTATGAACCATAAAAATGTATGAAGAAAGCATCCAATAGCAATTCAGAAATGAGTACTTTTGGGAATAATAGTTTAGCAATCTGTCTCTTGTACCTGAATTTACAGTTTAATAAAAAAAAAAAAAAAAATAGCAAAACAAAGGCAAAGCTATGTGTATGAGCACATATCTAGAGTCTGAAAACATCAATTAAACCTGCTGTTTAGTTTTCCTTTTTATTTAATTAACTAATATCACATTGTTATAAGAATAAACTGTATAATGCTCGGATATACATAAGGTTTTCTCTCATTGGATCAAGGGAAGCGTCCATTGGCTGTTGGTCCACGTGGACAATATAATAAAGCTATAAAGTCACCTCTTTAAAGGATATTTATTCAGTCCCAGTTGTGATCTTAAGGCAAAAAGACAGAAAAAGGAACACAGCAGGTAGGATCTTGTTTGAAACTTTAGATTCTTTCCAAAAAGTGTTGACCTCTAAGTGGATCTTTGCTCCGGTTGATTTGTTCACTGTAATTTAATTAGAGTATTTTGTCCCTGTTACAGCCACAAGCACAGAGCCAGATTGAAATCTAGAGGTGGACACGGACTCTTAAAGTAAAATATTGACGTTGAAGCTCACCTCAAATGTCCCCATAAACCCCGCAGAAGGCTTTCCCTGCTGCCCCAAGCACTAATGGTAAACACTTTATCAGCAGTATATGTTTGGTCATCAGCGCACACTCCACTGTCTGAGCTCAGTCTGCAGCTTTGCCTGCATGATGAAGCATCTGCCCCCAGGTTTAAGTCATAAAAGTGAAGCTGCTGGGCCAGAAAACCACATTTTCTGAGTAGGTAATCATGACCATTAATCATGCCGGCACACTTCTCTTTCCCATTGGCCAAAAAGAATAGGTCATGGCTAAAGACTGTACGGCCACGGCGCCGGTGAATATGCATCCCCGTACACCTACTCAAGGCCATTTGGGCTGATTTGTAACAGCACTTGTGTGAAATTACCAGAGTTATGCTTGTCGAAAAATAAAAATAATGATAAATCAGCAACTTAAAGTATGAAGGCCTCTGTGGATCTTCAGTTGTGTCGGAGAAGTCGATAACTGCGCCTTTAAGAGTTTAATCTGATGGTTGGCACTTTGATTTCATGTTACTTCACTTCAAAAAATCTCAGTTATTAATTTGTTTCTGAATATTTCAATTCATTAAACACAAGCTTTAGTATTTTGCCTTATTCCTGAGAAAGCTTCCAACCTTTTTAAATTGGTATCAGGTCCACAGACACATTATGATGTATATTTTTCTAAGAGCAGGCATATTTAAACATACCGCTTTGACTGATGTGTTCCACTTTGTTCATTTGAATACCACAAAGTATTTCACAATGCTTTAAAAGAACAAAATAATGCTAATAAACAAGTTCTATTTATTTATTTACTGAGCTTTTTGTCACACAGCTGTCAGACAAACAGGAAGATGTCATTATACAAATACGAGAAAGCTGACGAAAACAAACTAAATAAACCGAGTAAACCTAAAGTAATTACCAGAATCACAATCTTCCTGTTCCTGGCAGCAACAATAATCTGTATTTGCAGGAGTCAGGGCAGTGTTATTGGTGAAACTAAACTAAAACCTTCAATAACTAAATGTTTAATGTTGTTTGTTTCCAGGAAAGTGAGCAGAACTTTAAACTGATGCTGCAATTCTAGTTTCTGCATCCAGAAAGAACCAGGGAACAAAACTAATGTTGTCATTTCTAAAGCACATGAAACATACTCACATATTACTTCATGAACACACGTAGTAATACTCTTTGTACTGTTTGTGTTTTCTTGTCCAGTCCATGCACTGACACTGCTTTTGTGGAGTGTTGTGTATCAGAGGCATTCACCCACAGTCTGTCTTTTACCCACAGCAGGTGGTCAAGGCTAAATAAAAACAGAAATGGGCAACAACAAACTCTCAATCCAAGTGTACAACATATTGGAGCATATTGAAGTGTTTTTGTCTGCAGCCAGACCGAGTTGTCCGCCGGGAAACCAAAGCCCTGCAGCTATCTTCAAACACACGGAGTCCATTCAAACTATGATCTCTTTGTTTGTTTGAATCTAAAATGTGAAAAGTTACATCACAAGAGAAACAAAACAACTGTCGGAAAGTACATATGTGTTTTATTTCCCAAATCACACACATGTTTTCAGATTTTCAAATACATTTCAGATAATGTTGAGCTATTCTTTTCAGCAGTGTGTTCCCAGTTTTAATACATTATCTCTCGACTGTCGCTTGTCTTTATCCCCGAAACAAAGACTATTCTAGAAGTCTATTTCTTGACACTATTTCCGTGTTACCTTCACCAAAACTTGAAACCTTGAAAAATTAACCATCCTGATAAAAGTGTAGCATTTGTTGTAACTTCCTGCAATCTTCCAGAAGATTATTGACGGCTAAAAGTGGCATTAAAACAACATAACATTGTCAAAAAAGGTAAAGAAGAGATATATTTATGAAGGTAGAAGGTGTTGAGTCCTAAATGTCTTATACCTTTAAAAAATATGTCCAGTTACCTTCCTCCTTCCATTTTTATTCATTTATTTTTAATGCACATGAGGAAATCTTCTTTTAAATTTCATAGGCTACAAGAAAGTGTTAATATTACACCATTTTTACCATACACACTTTATTTATAAAGCACTTACCGTGACTGACGTTAATGAGACGTGTGGATAGATTAAGTCAGAGTCATTATGCAGAGTGAGATCATTTAAAACTAAAGAGTAAATAAATAAAAAAAGGTGAGAGAGTGATATGTGTTTTTATTAAAAGTAACACAATAGTCGGAGCTGTGAAGTTTCAGAGTACATTTGCAGAAGATTGTGGTTCCTATTTAATCATTTTTACACTGTTCTAAAAAATACTTTGTCCTTGAATAGAAATATCATTAAGTGTTAATGTAAAAATATGTCGAAAAAATATTGTTAGCCCTAGAGACAACATTAAAAGCCAAAGGGAAATGTACAAAATATAGATTTGGCCTCATTTAACCTCAAGAGAATTCAATGTTTGAAGCAGGTCTTTGTTAATACCTTTTGTTAAATGTAAAACAAAAAGGTAGACTTCCAAGAACAGAGCTGAAGACTTAAGGCCTTGTGTGCATTGTAAGTGAAATGAAACAAATCTTTTCGAATTCAATCAGAGGTTTTCTTCTTGAGGGAAGTCAGACATTTTCTTTCTTTCTTTTTTTTTTTTTTAAACAATGCAGTGATTTGTTTCATGTCAATATCTCAACACGAGGCAGGCCACTCCAATTGTTTCTAGACTTCAATCGACCCAAAAAACTCTTTACCCAAGTTAAATTACCTCGGAAACGAGAGACACCTGAACCTTCATTTCAACCAAGTAAAGTCTTAAAGGGAAGATTTGTGAACATGGGTTTGTTTAGTATTTCACATCAGCTTTTTAAATGTGCACTAATGACGTTATCGACTTTTGGCAATTGGCTCAACGCGGGGCAGATTTAGATAAATTTAGGTCAGACACAAGAGATTTCTGTGATGAAAAAAGAAGTTAAAACATCCCTATGGCTGCTCTTAATCCTTAAAAGAGTAGAATGATCGCTGAAAAGCCCGGATGCTGTCGAAAGTCTGTGACCTCGTCCCAAAATTGCTGCGACGTCACTACTGGCGATATTGCTGACACGCTGCGCTGATACAGGATAATGACTTTTCTCATGTGGAGAAAAGAAATCACGGAAGCAGTAATTAGTTTCTGGGCTAATTCAGAATGGGAGGCAATTTCAACTCAAGACTTTATCTCACCGGTGCAGCATTGGGGATGTCAGCGGTGTATGTAAAATCACCGTACGCTGTCGAGGCTCATCATGACAGCTTTTATGTCTGCCAGACAGTTCCAAGAAACATACGCTCAGCCTCTTCGTTTTTCAGTGTGTGTAAAAATACACGCGCCACACAGCTGTTCTTTTTCACGCCTTAGTTATTCCGCAGTGTTTTGTACGTGACGTGTTCAGGCGCAGCGGGCTTGGACAGTGTGGACGCCTGCAAAGATGCATCCGCCGAGAAGTCAAGTGTTTTTCCTGCGATACCGTCGGTGGTAGCGGTCACCGTCGCCCACGTACGAAGCAGAAGAGAAGAAACAGACACAAGCAACGAAGACGGGAGCAGAGCTGAAGGGAACGTAGCTAAATACAACAACAAGGTTAGATAATGTCGCTATAAATTCATTTAAATTCATACAACCCAGTCAGAGGTTTGTATGTGAAGCTACTACTGATTTAATTGTTGACTTTTCCACAAGGTTTACGAGTCTTTTCTTTCCAATCTTTGTTGTATTTGCATTTTAGAGCAAAGTCCAAAGAAGAAGAATGCCCAGAAGAATGTATTTATTCATACTATTTTTTGAAAAACAAGCACACGCCCATTTAAACAAAAATGTAGGTATTTATGAATCTGAACAAAGACACATTACAGTTTAGGTCAATGCTGAAAAACAGAGACTAAGACCCTAAAATGCATGGTTTTCAAACATGTATTTATGATTACCACATTTAATATTCTAAATTAGTGTTGTATATCACCCTTTGATATCATTTTCTATTTGATTTCAGCTTTTGTTGCAGCATATTTTGATTTATTTTACTTTTTGTCAGAAGCTCCTTTCTCTAGACGAGTAAAATCATCCCAAGCTAAAGTTGCTAATCCAAAAAATGTGGCCGAAAAGTGTTTAGAAAAAGGTTACTGGTCTTTTCAAAGCAGCCGGAGACCACCTCCAGTAAAAGAGAGAAGAGGTCAGCTCATTCACTCCCAATAAGGATTACAGGAGCACATAAACCCACTCTGTTTCCATCCAGGACGTCCCAGCACATCCATCCTGAACAATGTATATGAGTTTCTTTTCAATCCTCCATTAAATCCTCCAATAATCCAAGCTACTTACTGGTGCTTTATGCTTTATATTCAGTTTGCTCTTCTGATATCGGTAATTGTCATTTTTATGTATGTCTTCCACGTTATGTTTATATGTTTTATGGTGTTTTGTGTTTATAATGTTCAGCTGAAGTGTTGTAGCTCAGATTTATTTCTCTCTGAAGAGCCATAAAATATAACTCACCTTACCTCACGTTACCTCACCTAACCTTACCTTACAGACGTCTGAGGAGCTACATCCTTCATGTTTACCGAGCAGGACATCCCGCCATTATCAGCATAAAGACATCACTTGGATCAGTTGGAGAAATCTGTTTAAGTCATTATTTTATTGTTGTTGAAAAGGACTTGTTTGTGTAAATAATTGAATGTGAATTTTAGTGTTGTTTCTCTCTATTATTTCAGAGTGTGGCTTCCAGTGGAGACCAGAGGAAGCCCCACAGCAGGATGTCACTTTTACACTGTAAAAACACTGTTTATGGATGAACCCAATCTGTCTGCATGAACCCTTTTGTGAAATCTTAATGAAATACTCACGCTGAGATCAAAATATTTGCTCACAGTTATGTCGATAGCCTCCAGACAAAAACATTTGCCTTTTCCTTTTCATGCCGTCTCTTTGTTACGAGTGATACTATCCCCAAACGGCCCAATGGAGGTTTATTGTTAATTAGAGCTACAGAGAAACAGTGCCACCCCAGGGCTTCAACTGGAACGCACAAAAGTGTTTAGTGGAGTCCGGTTTCAAACCTAATGTGAAAAAGTGGTGTTCATGAAGAGACTGGAGCAGTGCAGGTTTGTATCTAGAGCAAGTATCTTTGTTAATCTCTATTTATTTCTTAATACAGCTGGTAGAATATAATGTATTTAGTGAAAACACTGCACTGGAGAATGGGGTAATTATGAAGTATTGCTCATGTTAGTCTCAGTGTAACGATGAACTAGTTTATTGTCGATAATTAATCAAATGAATCAAAATAATATCAGTCGCCCTTGATCTTCCCAATCAAACAGGTCATTGTTGATTAATCACTGCCACTGGGTCACGTCCTACTAGCACCAAAACACTACCGAGAGGGTAAATACACAATGTGACAGTTCGGAAAATAGAAAATTGGGTAAAACTTAATAATAACTCACACAATAAAAAAACACTTAATTATTAATTAGTTAATAAACCACTTATAGACACTGAAGAATCATGTTATTCATGTGTTTATTGTTATAATAGCATATGTTATTGCTATTATTAATGTTGGATTAATGCTTTGTAAACAAGGAATTAAGGGTAAATTAAGTTGTTGCAGATATTTTGTAGTTATTTTGTATTGTACGCTGCTGTGGATGGTCTAACAATGCTTACAGTTTCTAACAAACACTGGTGCATTTAAGCTGCTTTATTTTGGTGTAATGGAAACTGGAAATGAGCCTAACATGAGATACACTGATTAATCAGGGTTACCAACAAGAGTGTAACCCGTGCAATGTGCAGCAGAATTATATCCATCAAGTGTTGTTGTTATGAGGGGCAGCACATGCTTTACAAACACAGAGAACTTACAACATCTGGACAAACGACTCTGAATTCATGAACAGAAGAATGTCAGATGAAAGGATTGAATCATTAAATCAGTGAAGCGGGCTGTAACAATCAAAACATTTGCAATTGAAAGTGTAGCCCTGCAGAGTCACGTCTCACAAGATAGAAATAAGACGTCAAGAAAGGTAAAAATAATGTTGCAAAGGATAAATACAGCACGTTTCTTTCACCGTTTAACTTTCCATAGGAGGTAGAAACAAATTAAAGAACAAATTAGCCTCCAGACCTTGTGATTTGTATCTTAACAAGGTCTTATCACGCTCAAACCAAACCTGGAGATAAATATGGACCACTGGAAGAAAAGGAAAGATAGCAGACTCCTGTATTTGCCCACTGAAGCCATTGATCAAAGTGAGCACGCTCCAAGAGTCACCTCATGTGAATGAATCAATACGGGTCAATGGAATCACACCAAGCACCACAGTCTGTAAATATCAGCCGTCGATCGCAGCGGTCAGAAGGTTTCGCAGCAGAATAGTCTCAGAATTACACTGGGAACGGTTCCAGACGCCAGCAGAAATAAATGCGTTTAAAGTTTGTGTTAAAATGAGTAAAAGTGAAGGCAGAGTCTAAGGTATGGAGCGGTTATTGCCTCGTGCCGCCTCCTCACTGCCGTCTCCTCTGTCTGTTCGCTTCCAGCTGACTAATGATGAAGAAATGCCATCAAAGTAATCTTTTAAAGGGCAGGCGCTGGGAGGATTCAGAGCCACGGCGCTCCCCAGGGACGCTTTTTTTTTTACCTTTTTATCTGCTCTTAAATCGTAAAAAAGCTCAAACGTGGAAAACAATGCAAGGTGACATAGTTTTTCTCTTTGTACTCAGTGCTCTCCTCAAGACTCAATATGTCTCAGCATGTTTTATACCTGAGACTTTGAATTTGTGTCACGTTAACCCTGCTGACTGGTGACATAACAGCCAACTCAGTCTCTTGAAACATCTTTTTCCAAGACTATATGCTTCTAAATATGATGGATTCTTTCTCACGTAGTTCAGTTCTAGTAATAAGTACGTAAACATGGGATCTCTGGATGATTTGGGTCACAAAGAAACGCAGAAGTTACATCAATTTATATTTGGTTCTCAAGGTCAAAGGTCCAGAGCAACAGGGAAAGAAGCAAAGAGTTAAAGAGAAACGTGAAGGAAGGTTGGAATTGGTGGAGAAAAGAATAAAACCAACAAGAATAAAAGTCCAGCTCAGGTCAGAGGTTTAGGAGATGAAGTTTGAGAGTCTGGAAAGTGAACATAGAGATCAAAGAGGTGATTTATAGATGAAGTGAAGGAGACATGAAGGTATCTGGTGTAAGAGAAGAGGATTGAGGGGATGGGACGAGATGAAGGCAGATGATTCACTGTAGAGGCCCCTAAAGGGAGCAGAGGCATCGAGAGAGGAAACAACCCAACCTACTGAGCTAACAAACATCTATACAGCTACTGAAGGATCAAATCTAGCTCTGTATCTGAAGAACAATTATTTTCTACGATGACGAGACAGAACTCACTGACAACAATAGCATCCCTTAAACACAGTCCATTGAGATATTTACAGATATAGATATAACTTTTTTTTTTGCTACAGTCGGTCATTTTCAGCACATTTCCCAGGTTTGGAAAAGCAACCAGGAGCTAATGGGAAAAGTGAGAAGACTTCATAACAACTAAAAACTAACATGGCCCACACTTTTCCTTCATTAACAGCAGTCCACGGTTTAGTTTCTGTTGTGTTGCTCCTGTCTACTTCTTCAAACTGTGAGCATCCTGACATCAACCATAAGGAATAAACAACAATCCATTTAATGCCTTTAAAGTCTGTACTTTAACATATAGCATTTGCAAAACTGTGACATTTTTTTTATTTATGTGAATTATAGAGAACAGCTGGACTTAAAGTAATTATTTTGATTGAAAACTCACTCTTTATAGAATAAATGACTGCTTTATATAAAAAAACAAGCTGAAGTAATGCCATCTGAGGTTTGGAACGAACAGACACTGCTCTCGACACAATGTTGGAATGTATTTCTGAAGAACCTTTGGCAGCTTTTCCATCTAAATGTAACCCGGACAAATATTTGACTATATTATAAATAAATAAATACAAGTTCCTTATATAAATTACAGTTTAAAAAGGGTTAAAAAGCATAAATAAGTTCATGTTACATAAATATGGTTAAAATCATATTTAATTTAAAGATTAAAAGGTTAAAAACTGTTAACATGTACCTGAGTATGAGCTATAACGTATGAAGAGTGAAATGCTTTGCATGTGTTTTATTTTCATTTTATTGTGAAGAGCAACAGGAAGTGCCATGTTTGTGTATTACCAAGCTTAGTCAGCTGATGTATTAGCTTTATGTGAGACCGGAAGTAAGTGGTATGTTGTGTGCTAGCTTAACCACGAGAGATGTGAACAGAGAAAAACACGCACGTCGTAGTTTCGAGTAGTCGAAGGAGTTTCCCACATTGTTAAATCAATGGTCGTCAAAGGACACTGGCTTTCACCTACTTCTGACCTACTTATGGACATTTTCAGACCGAAGTTTGTCCTGTGAGGTATGTTAATAGTATGTGCGAGTGGTACTACGACGTTTAGCATTCAGCGGGGATTTTAGCATTCGTTGGCTAAACGAATGTGTTATTGTGACCAGTAAAGTTCACTCGACGTCTACAGAGTCCACCTTTTCGTCATCCCGGCCAGGGATAAGAAGATTTGACAACAGTAAAGTGTTTCAAGATTGTTAACAGAGACTCTGAGTGGTGTTTTTCCCTGGACCTCGCATACTGGAGCCACAGCCCGGACCAGCAGACTAGTGAGGACCGCCATCTTAGGACACGATTCAGCCTTCCTGCCTTCACGTGAACTTGGACCACTGTTGCACGCGAAGACTTTGAACCAGGTACCATTATTTTGGTTTGCTCCTAGAGTGAAGCGGCCGATAAGTTTTGGGCCTTACCGTTCACAAGCATCACTCGGGCCTGCATCTTTAAGGTTATAGAGCTTATTAGGCCAATAGTGTGAGTGTGAGAGTGATTGGTGAGTGGGCCCACCACATACTATGAGTTGCAGTCTAAAACTGAAATTGTTGATACATGTATGTGGCCAGTTTACAAATATTTACATGTTCAGTAAATGAAAAGGTTTATAGTAACTAATGTGTTATCATTTTGATGAGTTTAATGGTGTGTATTAGAGTGTTAAAGGGTCATAAGAAGACTGATATAAATATTTTGTACTTTAGAGAGGACCTAAGAACTGGTTATTTAAGTTAGTTTTCATCTTTATTAGTATTCGATACATTTAAAGGTTATTACATTTTAGTTATAAAAGAGCTCAGGGGCCCTTACCTTACTACTCGGGGTATAGGTGGGCTACATAAAGTAAGCTTTTGTGCAAAGAGTGAAAGTGGGGATTATGATTGTGGTGAAAAAAATCAAAAAAATCCATGTATCCTAGAAGAATAATGACTGATAAGAGCCATTACAGCAACCGACGACCACTGCGTTGCCACTTTAGACCATTTTCTGCAGAGGAAGCTTAGTTTTCTGAGGACATGCATTGATTTTAGGATTTGATACACAGGTTAGATGGGAATCCAGGTTTTTTTAACATGGGAAAAGGTAATCTGACCACACAGCCCAGGCACCGTCACGCTTATTGTGTCGGAGTGTCAGGTAGCAGCTGGCTAATCGCACACATCGGCTCGGGGCATTTTTAATCAACAGCTGTGAGAAAAGAGCAACAATGCAATCGCGTTAGCTCCGAAGTCCGGACACAACCATCCATTCCTAATAGTCCTTTTCTAACACACAAACACAGCAGCCTCGCGTTTATTATTAACGAGTGACTCCTCGGCCGCTCGCTGTCATTATTTCATCGCCATAATCACATTTTCAAAACCTCTCGTGGCTTGGAAACACTAAGCAAGGTCGAGATTTTACAATTAGTCAATGTCTGATTGAGCAAAGCAGACGATTTGTGTCGTTCATGAGGTCACTATAGATTTACCATTTCACGCTTCATTAAATAACTGTCTTTCCGATGAATAAACAACCCATAGAAATATTATTTAGAAAAAATAATAAATGAGATGATTAGAAAAAGCCACTGCATTTGGCCTGGAAAAATAATTTTACATCGCTAGAAACTGGATGATTAGCATGTGACATTTGTGCTCGTAATGTATGTTAAAAATACATCTTTAGTTTATTTTTGTGAACCTTTATCTTGTTTCTGTTGTCATTTAGATAGAAAACACACACTCTCACACACTGCTTTTGACACTGAATGATATCACACGGCTTTGTTCCTTATCCTATTGATATTTAGATCAATTAATAAGAATAAAGTGATGAAAAAGTGATGAAAATGATATAAAACATGGAGAGGAAAGACCGCCCTTCTGCCCCGTCCACCACTTGTGGATCAAATATTGTATTGATGATCGCCTACTTTCATTTCTTGCACTTTTCCTCATGTTTAAATCTTCTAAATGGTTAAAAAATAACTTTCTCTTCATGTTTTCGCCGCTTTGCATTGAAGCCTATTGGTCAGAAGTCATAGTGCAAAACTTTACGGCCAATGAGCAACTGTGACGACTGTAACTGAGTCAGAAGTCAAGTCTAATAATAAATACATGCTGTAAACCCAATATGAAGGCTGCCATTATTGTGTATTTAGTCACTATGGATAAGAACGTGCACAAATAGGTCCATGATGTCAGCACGGATATGAAACGTTACTTTTTTTCTCCAATCTCCACTTCGGAGATCCACAATTTGTGAACCGGAAACTTATTTGAGGTTATAAGTCCAAAACCATCGAAAAAAATATGTTGTACATGTAACCAGGGCACATCATTTCCTTTGGGAGTCATTTTAACCTGAATTCACCATAATATTAGCTTTTATTGATTAGGATTGTGCATCTTGATTCATAAATGACTAAAATAATCACTAATATATATTGCTTTTTGATTCCTATGAGCAGTATCCCACAAACACGTTCCACAGCCACAGAAATGTCCTTATACGACTCTGCAGCGTGAAAATAACATCACGCTGCAT
>JAWCTZ010000072.1:0-104123 GCA_036850595.1 Rhyacichthys aspro | reverse complement strand
TTCAGGTCTGTAATGTGAAAAGGCCAAAAGTGGCCTTCTCTCGAGCTGAAAATGACTTTAAAGCAATAAAAAGTAAATTGTCTCTAATTTTTGAACCGAAGGTCCCACAGAGCTGATTCAAGGCTCTTCTTGTAGATCTCTGCGAGTTCTACAAGGCACGGGCGGTTTGGCTGCATTCTGAGCTTTCGTTTGCCCGCAGCGCTCAGATTGGTGTTTGGCACTAATATGGCTCAAGTCAATGCAAATCCACATCCCTGGCCTCATATGGGTCTGTTTTGGCCTGAAAGTGGCCTGTTGAGCCCTGAGAAGCCATTTCCAGCTGATATAGCTGGGTTTGAGCAGTTTCAGGTCTGTAATGTGAAAAGGCCAAAAGTGGCCTTCTCTCGAGCTGAAAATGACTTTAAAGCAATAAAAAGTAAATTGTCTCTAATTTTTGAACCGAAGGTCCCACAGAGCTGATTCAAGGCTCTTCTTGTAGATCTCTGCGAGTTCTACAAGGCACGGGCGGTTTGGCTGCATTCTGAGCTTTCGTTTGCCCGCAGCGCTCAGATTGGTGTTTGGCACTAATATGGCTCAAGTCAATGCAAATCCACATCCCTGGCCTCATATGGGTCTGTTTTGGCCTGAAAGTGGCCTGTTGAGCCCTGAGAAGCCATTTCCAGCTGATATAGCTGGGTTTGAGCAGTTTCAGGTCTGTAATGTGAAAAGGCCAAAAGTGGCCTTCTCTCGAGCTGAAAATGACTTTAAAGCAATAAAAAGTAAATTGTCTCTAATTTTTGAACCGAAGGTCCCACAGAGCTGATTCAAGGCTCTTCTTGTAGATCTCTGCGAGTTCTACAAGGCACGGGCGGTTTGGCTGCATTCTGAGCTTTCGTTTGCCCGCAGCGCTCAGATTGGTGTTTGGCACTAATATGGCTCAAGTCAATGCAAATCCACATCCCTGGCCTCATATGGGTCTGTTTTGGCCTGAAAGTGGCCTGTTGAGCCCTGAGAAGCCATTTCCAGCTGATATAGCTGGGTTTGAGCAGTTTCAGGTCTGTAATGTGAAAAGGCCAAAAGTGGCCTTCTCTCGAGCTGAAAATGACTTTAAAGCAATAAAAAGTAAATTGTCTCTAATTTTTGAACCGAAGGTCCCACAGAGCTGATTCAAGGCTCTTCTTGTAGATCTCTGCGAGTTCTACAAGGCACGGGCGGTTTGGCTGCATTCTGAGCTTTCGTTTGCCCGCAGCGCTCAGATTGGTGTTTGGCACTAATATGGCTCAAGTCAATGCAAATCCACATCCCTGGCCTCATATGGGTCTGTTTTGGCCTGAAAGTGGCCTGTTGAGCCCTGAGAAGCCATTTCCAGCTGATATAGCTGGGTTTGAGCAGTTTCAGGTCTGTAATGTGAAAAGGCCAAAAGTGGCCTTCTCTCGAGCTGAAAATGACTTTAAAGCAATAAAAAGTAAATTGTCTCTAATTTTTGAACCGAAGGTCCCACAGAGCTGATTCAAGGCTCTTCTTGTAGATCTCTGCGAGTTCTACAAGGCACGGGCGGTTTGGCTGCATTCTGAGCTTTCGTTTGCCCGCAGCGCTCAGATTGGTGTTTGGCACTAATATGGCTCAAGTCAATGCAAATCCACATCCCTGGCCTCATATGGGTCTGTTTTGGCCTGAAAGTGGCCTGTTGAGCCCTGAGAAGCCATTTCCAGCTGATATAGCTGGGTTTGAGCAGTTTCAGGTCTGTAATGTGAAAAGGCCAAAAGTGGCCTTCTCTCGAGCTGAAAATGACTTTAAAGCAATAAAAGTAAATTGTCTCTAATTTTTGAACCGAAGGTCCCACAGAGCTGATTCAAGGCTCTTCTTGTAGATCTCTGCGAGTTCTACAAGGCACGGGCGGTTTGGCTGCATTCTGAGCTTTCGTTTGCCCGCAGCGCTCAGATTGGTGTTTGGCACTAATATGGCTCAAGTCAATGCAAATCCACATCCCTGGCCTCATATGGGTCTGTTTTGGCCTGAAAGTGGCCTGTTGAGCCCTGAGAAGCCATTTCCAGCTGATATAGCTGGGTTTGAGCAGTTTCAGGTCTGTAATGTGAAAAGGCCAAAAGTGGCCTTCTCTCGAGCTGAAAATGACTTTAAAGCAATAAAAAGTAAATTGTCTCTAATTTTTGAACCGAAGGTCCCACAGAGCTGATTCAAGGCTCTTCTTGTAGATCTCTGCGAGTTCTACAAGGCACGGGCGGTTTGGCTGCATTCTGAGCTTTCGTTTGCCCGCAGCGCTCAGATTGGTGTTTGGCACTAATATGGCTCAAGTCAATGCAAATCCACATCCCTGGCCTCATATGGGTCTGTTTTGGCCTGAAAGTGGCCTGTTGAGCCCTGAGAAGCCATTTCCAGCTGATATAGCTGGGTTTGAGCAGTTTCAGGTCTGTAATGTGAAAAGGCCAAAAGTGGCCTTCTCTCGAGCTGAAAATGACTTTAAAGCAATAAAAAGTAAATTGTCTCTAATTTTTGAACCGAAGGTCCCACAGAGCTGATTCAAGGCTCTTCTTGTAGATCTCTGCGAGTTCTACAAGGCACGGGCGGTTTGGCTGCATTCTGAGCTTTCGTTTGCCCGCAGCGCTCAGATTGGTGTTTGGCACTAATATGGCTCAAGTCAATGCAAATCCACATCCCTGGCCTCATATGGGTCTGTTTTGGCCTGAAAGTGGCCTGTTGAGCCCTGAGAAGCCATTTCCAGCTGATATAGCTGGGTTTGAGCAGTTTCAGGTCTGTAATGTGAAAAGGCCAAAAGTGGCCTTCTCTCGAGCTGAAAATGACTTTAAAGCAATAAAAAGTAAATTGTCTCTAATTTTTGAACCGAAGGTCCCACAGAGCTGATTCAAGGCTCTTCTTGTAGATCTCTGCGAGTTCTACAAGGCACGGGCGGTTTGGCTGCATTCTGAGCTTTCGTTTGCCCGCAGCGCTCAGATTGGTGTTTGGCACTAATATGGCTCAAGTCAATGCAAATCCACATCCCTGGCCTCATATGGGTCTGTTTTGGCCTGAAAGTGGCCTGTTGAGCCCTGAGAAGCCATTTCCAGCTGATATAGCTGGGTTTGAGCAGTTTCAGGTCTGTAATGTGAAAAGGCCAAAAGTGGCCTTCTCTCGAGCTGAAAATGACTTTAAAGCAATAAAAAGTAAATTGTCTCTAATTTTTGAACCGAAGGTCCCACAGAGCTGATTCAAGGCTCTTCTTGTAGATCTCTGCGAGTTCTACAAGGCACGGGCGGTTTGGCTGCATTTGGAGCTTTCGTTTGCCCGCAGCGCTCAGATTGGTGTTTGGCACTAATATGGCTCAAGTCAATGCAAATCCACATCCCTGGCCTCATATGGGTCTGTTTTGGCCTGAAAGTGGCCTGTTGAGCCCTGAGAAGCCATTTCCAGCTGATATAGCTGGGTTTGAGCAGTTTCAGGTCTGTAATGTGAAAAGGCCAAAAGTGGCCTTCTCTCGAGCTGAAAATGACTTTAAAGCAATAAAAAGTAAATTGTCTCTAATTTTTGAACCGAAGGTCCCACAGAGCTGATTCAAGGCTCTTCTTGTAGATCTCTGCGAGTTCTACAAGGCACGGGCGGTTTGGCTGCATTCTGAGCTTTCGTTTGCCCGCAGCGCTCAGATTGGTGTTTGGCACTAATATGGCTCAAGTCAATGCAAATCCACATCCCTGGCCTCATATGGGTCTGTTTTGGCCTGAAAGTGGCCTGTTGAGCCCTGAGAAGCCATTTCCAGCTGATATAGCTGGGTTTGAGCAGTTTCAGGTCTGTAATGTGAAAAGGCCAAAAGTGGCCTTCTCTCGAGCTGAAAATGACTTTAAAGCAATAAAAAGTAAATTGTCTCTAATTTTTGAACCGAAGGTCCCACAGAGCTGATTCAAGGCTCTTCTTGTAGATCTCTGCGAGTTCTACAAGGCACGGGCGGTTTGGCTGCATTCTGAGCTTTCGTTTGCCCGCAGCGCTCAGATTGGTGTTTGGCACTAATATGGCTCAAGTCAATGCAAATCCACATCCCTGGCCTCATATGGGTCTGTTTTGGCCTGAAAGTGGCCTGTTGAGCCCTGAGAAGCCATTTCCAGCTGATATAGCTGGGTTTGAGCAGTTTCAGGTCTGTAATGTGAAAAGGCCAAAAGTGGCCTTCTCTCGAGCTGAAAATGACTTTAAAGCAATAAAAGTAAATTGTCTCTAATTTTTGAACCGAAGGTCCCACAGAGCTGATTCAAGGCTCTTCTTGTAGATCTCTGCGAGTTCTACAAGGCACGGGCGGTTTGGCTGCATTTGGAGCTTTCGTTTGCCCGCAGCGCTCAGATTGGTGTTTGGCACTAATATGGCTCAAGTCAATGCAAATCCACATCCCTGGCCTCATATGGGTCTGTTTTGGCCTGAAAGTGGCCTGTTGAGCCCTGAGAAGCCATTTCCAGCTGATATAGCTGGGTTTGAGCAGTTTCAGGTCTGTAATGTGAAAAGGCCAAAAGTGGCCTTCTCTCGAGCTGAAAATGACTTTAAAGCAATAAAAAGTAAATTGTCTCTAATTTTTGAACCGAAGGTCCCACAGAGCTGATTCAAGGCTCTTCTTGTAGATCTCTGCGAGTTCTACAAGGCACGGGCGGTTTGGCTGCATTCTGAGCTTTCGTTTGCCCGCAGCGCTCAGATTGGTGTTTGGCACTAATATGGCTCAAGTCAATGCAAATCCACATCCCTGGCCTCATATGGGTCTGTTTTGGCCTG
Source organism: Rhyacichthys aspro (assembly GCA_036850595.1). Taxonomy (NCBI): domain Eukaryota; kingdom Metazoa; phylum Chordata; class Actinopteri; order Gobiiformes; family Rhyacichthyidae; genus Rhyacichthys; species Rhyacichthys aspro. Next base: position 99,383 of record JAWCTZ010000072.1, on the reverse strand, counting down.
AAAGTGGCCTGTTGAGCCCTGAGAAGCCATTTCCAGCTGATATAGCTGGGTTTGAGCAGTTTCAGGTCTGTAATGTGAAAAGGCCAAAAGTGGCCTTCTCTCGAGCTGAAAATGACTTTAAAGCAATAAAAAGTAAATTGTCTCTAATTTTTGAACCGAAGGTCCCACAGAGCTGATTCAAGGCTCTTCTTGTAGATCTCTGCGAGTTCTACAAGGCACGGGCGGTTTGGCTGCATTCTGAGCTTTCGTTTGCCCGCAGCGCTCAGATTGGTGTTTGGCACTAATATGGCTCAAGTCAATGCAAATCCACATCCCTGGCCTCATATGGGTCTGTTTTGGCCTGAAAGTGGCCTGTTGAGCCCTGAGAAGCCATTTCCAGCTGATATAGCTGGGTTTGAGCAGTTTCAGGTCTGTAATGTGAAAAGGCCAAAAGTGGCCTTCTCTCGAGCTGAAAATGACTTTAAAGCAATAAAAAGTAAATTGTCTCTAATTTTTGAACCGAAGGTCCCACAGAGCTGATTCAAGGCTCTTCTTGTAGATCTCTGCGAGTTCTACAAGGCACGGGCGGTTTGGCTGCATTCTGAGCTTTCGTTTGCCCGCAGCGCTCAGATTGGTGTTTGGCACTAATATGGCTCAAGTCAATGCAAATCCACATCCCTGGCCTCATATGGGTCTGTTTTGGCCTGAAAGTGGCCTGTTGAGCCCTGAGAAGCCATTTCCAGCTGATATAGCTGGGTTTGAGCAGTTTCAGGTCTGTAATGTGAAAAGGCCAAAAGTGGCCTTCTCTCGAGCTGAAAATGACTTTAAAGCAATAAAAAGTAAATTGTCTCTAATTTTTGAACCGAAGGTCCCACAGAGCTGATTCAAGGCTCTTCTTGTAGATCTCTGCGAGTTCTACAAGGCACGGGCGGTTTGGCTGCATTCTGAGCTTTCGTTTGCCCGCAGCGCTCAGATTGGTGTTTGGCACTAATATGGCTCAAGTCAATGCAAATCCACATCCCTGGCCTCATATGGGTCTGTTTTGGCCTGAAAGTGGCCTGTTGAGCCCTGAGAAGCCATTTCCAGCTGATATAGCTGGGTTTGAGCAGTTTCAGGTCTGTAATGTGAAAAGGCCAAAAGTGGCCTTCTCTCGAGCTGAAAATGACTTTAAAGCAATAAAAAGTAAATTGTCTCTAATTTTTGAACCGAAGGTCCCACAGAGCTGATTCAAGGCTCTTCTTGTAGATCTCTGCGAGTTCTACAAGGCACGGGCGGTTTGGCTGCATTCTGAGCTTTCGTTTGCCCGCAGCGCTCAGATTGGTGTTTGGCACTAATATGGCTCAAGTCAATGCAAATCCACATCCCTGGCCTCATATGGGTCTGTTTTGGCCTGAAAGTGGCCTGTTGAGCCCTGAGAAGCCATTTCCAGCTGATATAGCTGGGTTTGAGCAGTTTCAGGTCTGTAATGTGAAAAGGCCAAAAGTGGCCTTCTCTCGAGCTGAAAATGACTTTAAAGCAATAAAAGTAAATTGTCTCTAATTTTTGAACCGAAGGTCCCACAGAGCTGATTCAAGGCTCTTCTTGTAGATCTCTGCGAGTTCTACAAGGCACGGGCGGTTTGGCTGCATTTGGAGCTTTCGTTTGCCCGCAGCGCTCAGATTGGTGTTTGGCACTAATATGGCTCAAGTCAATGCAAATCCACATCCCTGGCCTCATATGGGTCTGTTTTGGCCTGAAAGTGGCCTGTTGAGCCCTGAGAAGCCATTTCCAGCTGATATAGCTGGGTTTGAGCAGTTTCAGGTCTGTAATGTGAAAAGGCCAAAAGTGGCCTTCTCTCGAGCTGAAAATGACTTTAAAGCAATAAAAAGTAAATTGTCTCTAATTTTTGAACCGAAGGTCCCACAGAGCTGATTCAAGGCTCTTCTTGTAGATCTCTGCGAGTTCTACAAGGCACGGGCGGTTTGGCTGCATTCTGAGCTTTCGTTTGCCCGCAGCGCTCAGATTGGTGTTTGGCACTAATATGGCTCAAGTCAATGCAAATCCACATCCCTGGCCTCATATGGGTCTGTTTTGGCCTGAAAGTGGCCTGTTGAGCCCTGAGAAGCCATTTCCAGCTGATATAGCTGGGTTTGAGCAGTTTCAGGTCTGTAATGTGAAAAGGCCAAAAGTGGCCTTCTCTCGAGCTGAAAATGACTTTAAAGCAATAAAAAGTAAATTGTCTCTAATTTTTGAACCGAAGGTCCCACAGAGCTGATTCAAGGCTCTTCTTGTAGATCTCTGCGAGTTCTACAAGGCACGGGCGGTTTGGCTGCATTTGGAGCTTTCGTTTGCCCGCAGCGCTCAGATTGGTGTTTGGCACTAATATGGCTCAAGTCAATGCAAATCCACATCCCTGGCCTCATATGGGTCTGTTTTGGCCTGAAAGTGGCCTGTTGAGCCCTGAGAAGCCATTTCCAGCTGATATAGCTGGGTTTGAGCAGTTTCAGGTCTGTAATGTGAAAAGGCCAAAAGTGGCCTTCTCTCGAGCTGAAAATGACTTTAAAGCAATAAAAAGTAAATTGTCTCTAATTTTTGAACCGAAGGTCCCACAGAGCTGATTCAAGGCTCTTCTTGTAGATCTCTGCGAGTTCTACAAGGCACGGGCGGTTTGGCTGCATTCTGAGCTTTCGTTTGCCCGCAGCGCTCAGATTGGTGTTTGGCACTAATATGGCTCAAGTCAATGCAAATCCACATCCCTGGCCTCATATGGGTCTGTTTTGGCCTGAAAGTGGCCTGTTGAGCCCTGAGAAGCCATTTCCAGCTGATATAGCTGGGTTTGAGCAGTTTCAGGTCTGTAATGTGAAAAGGCCAAAAGTGGCCTTCTCTCGAGCTGAAAATGACTTTAAAGCAATAAAAAGTAAATTGTCTCTAATTTTTGAACCGAAGGTCCCACAGAGCTGATTCAAGGCTCTTCTTGTAGATCTCTGCGAGTTCTACAAGGCACGGGCGGTTTGGCTGCATTCTGAGCTTTCGTTTGCCCGCAGCGCTCAGATTGGTGTTTGGCACTAATATGGCTCAAGTCAATGCAAATCCACATCCCTGGCCTCATATGGGTCTGTTTTGGCCTGAAAGTGGCCTGTTGAGCCCTGAGAAGCCATTTCCAGCTGATATAGCTGGGTTTGAGCAGTTTCAGGTCTGTAATGTGAAAAGGCCAAAAGTGGCCTTCTCTCGAGCTGAAAATGACTTTAAAGCAATAAAAAGTAAATTGTCTCTAATTTTTGAACCGAAGGTCCCACAGAGCTGATTCAAGGCTCTTCTTGTAGATCTCTGCGAGTTCTACAAGGCACGGGCGGTTTGGCTGCATTCTGAGCTTTCGTTTGCCCGCAGCGCTCAGATTGGTGTTTGGCACTAATATGGCTCAAGTCAATGCAAATCCACATCCCTGGCCTCATATGGGTCTGTTTTGGCCTGAAAGTGGCCTGTTGAGCCCTGAGAAGCCATTTCCAGCTGATATAGCTGGGTTTGAGCAGTTTCAGGTCTGTAATGTGAAAAGGCCAAAAGTGGCCTTCTCTCGAGCTGAAAATGACTTTAAAGCAATAAAAAGTAAATTGTCTCTAATTTTTGAACCGAAGGTCCCACAGAGCTGATTCAAGGCTCTTCTTGTAGATCTCTGCGAGTTCTACAAGGCACGGGCGGTTTGGCTGCATTCTGAGCTTTCGTTTGCCCGCAGCGCTCAGATTGGTGTTTGGCACTAATATGGCTCAAGTCAATGCAAATCCACATCCCTGGCCTCATATGGGTCTGTTTTGGCCTGAAAGTGGCCTGTTGAGCCCTGAGAAGCCATTTCCAGCTGATATAGCTGGGTTTGAGCAGTTTCAGGTCTGTAATGTGAAAAGGCCAAAAGTGGCCTTCTCTCGAGCTGAAAATGACTTTAAAGCAATAAAAAGTAAATTGTCTCTAATTTTTGAACCGAAGGTCCCACAGAGCTGATTCAAGGCTCTTCTTGTAGATCTCTGCGAGTTCTACAAGGCACGGGCGGTTTGGCTGCATTCTGAGCTTTCGTTTGCCCGCAGCGCTCAGATTGGTGTTTGGCACTAATATGGCTCAAGTCAATGCAAATCCACATCCCTGGCCTCATATGGGTCTGTTTTGGCCTGAAAGTGGCCTGTTGAGCCCTGAGAAGCCATTTCCAGCTGATATAGCTGGGTTTGAGCAGTTTCAGGTCTGTAATGTGAAAAGGCCAAAAGTGGCCTTCTCTCGAGCTGAAAATGACTTTAAAGCAATAAAAAGTAAATTGTCTCTAATTTTTGAACCGAAGGTCCCACAGAGCTGATTCAAGGCTCTTCTTGTAGATCTCTGCGAGTTCTACAAGGCACGGGCGGTTTGGCTGCATTCTGAGCTTTCGTTTGCCCGCAGCGCTCAGATTGGTGTTTGGCACTAATATGGCTCAAGTCAATGCAAATCCACATCCCTGGCCTCATATGGGTCTGTTTTGGCCTGAAAGTGGCCTGTTGAGCCCTGAGAAGCCATTTCCAGCTGATATAGCTGGGTTTGAGCAGTTTCAGGTCTGTAATGTGAAAAGGCCAAAAGTGGCCTTCTCTCGAGCTGAAAATGACTTTAAAGCAATAAAAAGTAAATTGTCTCTAATTTTTGAACCGAAGGTCCCACAGAGCTGATTCAAGGCTCTTCTTGTAGATCTCTGCGAGTTCTACAAGGCACGGGCGGTTTGGCTGCATTCTGAGCTTTCGTTTGCCCGCAGCGCTCAGATTGGTGTTTGGCACTAATATGGCTCAAGTCAATGCAAATCCACATCCCTGGCCTCATATGGGTCTGTTTTGGCCTGAAAGTGGCCTGTTGAGCCCTGAGAAGCCATTTCCAGCTGATATAGCTGGGTTTGAGCAGTTTCAGGTCTGTAATGTGAAAAGGCCAAAAGTGGCCTTCTCTCGAGCTGAAAATGACTTTAAAGCAATAAAAAGTAAATTGTCTCTAATTTTTGAACCGAAGGTCCCACAGAGCTGATTCAAGGCTCTTCTTGTAGATCTCTGCGAGTTCTACAAGGCACGGGCGGTTTGGCTGCATTCTGAGCTTTCGTTTGCCCGCAGCGCTCAGATTGGTGTTTGGCACTAATATGGCTCAAGTCAATGCAAATCCACATCCCTGGCCTCATATGGGTCTGTTTTGGCCTGAAAGTGGCCTGTTGAGCCCTGAGAAGCCATTTCCAGCTGATATAGCTGGGTTTGAGCAGTTTCAGGTCTGTAATGTGAAAAGGCCAAAAGTGGCCTTCTCTCGAGCTGAAAATGACTTTAAAGCAATAAAAAGTAAATTGTCTCTAATTTTTGAACCGAAGGTCCCACAGAGCTGATTCAAGGCTCTTCTTGTAGATCTCTGCGAGTTCTACAAGGCACGGGCGGTTTGGCTGCATTCTGAGCTTTCGTTTGCCCGCAGCGCTCAGATTGGTGTTTGGCACTAATATGGCTCAAGTCAATGCAAATCCACATCCCTGGCCTCATATGGGTCTGTTTTGGCCTGAAAGTGGCCTGTTGAGCCCTGAGAAGCCATTTCCAGCTGATATAGCTGGGTTTGAGCAGTTTCAGGTCTGTAATGTGAAAAGGCCAAAAGTGGCCTTCTCTCGAGCTGAAAATGACTTTAAAGCAATAAAAAGTAAATTGTCTCTAATTTTTGAACCGAAGGTCCCACAGAGCTGATTCAAGGCTCTTCTTGTAGATCTCTGCGAGTTCTACAAGGCACGGGCGGTTTGGCTGCATTCTGAGCTTTCGTTTGCCCGCAGCGCTCAGATTGGTGTTTGGCACTAATATGGCTCAAGTCAATGCAAATCCACATCCCTGGCCTCATATGGGTCTGTTTTGGCCTGAAAGTGGCCTGTTGAGCCCTGAGAAGCCATTTCCAGCTGATATAGCTGGGTTTGAGCAGTTTCAGGTCTGTAATGTGAAAAGGCCAAAAGTGGCCTTCTCTCGAGCTGAAAATGACTTTAAAGCAATAAAAAGTAAATTGTCTCTAATTTTTGAACCGAAGGTCCCACAGAGCTGATTCAAGGCTCTTCTTGTAGATCTCTGCGAGTTCTACAAGGCACGGGCGGTTTGGCTGCATTCTGAGCTTTCGTTTGCCCGCAGCGCTCAGATTGGTGTTTGGCACTAATATGGCTCAAGTCAATGCAAATCCACATCCCTGGCCTCATATGGGTCTGTTTTGGCCTGAAAGTGGCCTGTTGAGCCCTGAGAAGCCATTTCCAGCTGATATAGCTGGGTTTGAGCAGTTTCAGGTCTGTAATGTGAAAAGGCCAAAAGTGGCCTTCTCTCGAGCTGAAAATGACTTTAAAGCAATAAAAAGTAAATTGTCTCTAATTTTTGAACCGAAGGTCCCACAGAGCTGATTCAAGGCTCTTCTTGTAGATCTCTGCGAGTTCTACAAGGCACGGGCGGTTTGGCTGCATTCTGAGCTTTCGTTTGCCCGCAGCGCTCAGATTGGTGTTTGGCACTAATATGGCTCAAGTCAATGCAAATCCACATCCCTGGCCTCATATGGGTCTGTTTTGGCCTGAAAGTGGCCTGTTGAGCCCTGAGAAGCCATTTCCAGCTGATATAGCTGGGTTTGAGCAGTTTCAGGTCTGTAATGTGAAAAGGCCAAAAGTGGCCTTCTCTCGAGCTGAAAATGACTTTAAAGCAATAAAAAGTAAATTGTCTCTAATTTTTGAACCGAAGGTCCCACAGAGCTGATTCAAGGCTCTTCTTGTAGATCTCTGCGAGTTCTACAAGGCACGGGCGGTTTGGCTGCATTCTGAGCTTTCGTTTGCCCGCAGCGCTCAGATTGGTGTTTGGCACTAATATGGCTCAAGTCAATGCAAATCCACATCCCTGGCCTCATATGGGTCTGTTTTGGCCTGAAAGTGGCCTGTTGAGCCCTGAGAAGCCATTTCCAGCTGATATAGCTGGGTTTGAGCAGTTTCAGGTCTGTAATGTGAAAAGGCCAAAAGTGGCCTTCTCTCGAGCTGAAAATGACTTTAAAGCAATAAAAAGTAAATTGTCTCTAATTTTTGAACCGAAGGTCCCACAGAGCTGATTCAAGGCTCTTCTTGTAGATCTCTGCGAGTTCTACAAGGCACGGGCGGTTTGGCTGCATTCTGAGCTTTCGTTTGCCCGCAGCGCTCAGATTGGTGTTTGGCACTAATATGGCTCAAGTCAATGCAAATCCACATCCCTGGCCTCATATGGGTCTGTTTTGGCCTGAAAGTGGCCTGTTGAGCCCTGAGAAGCCATTTCCAGCTGATATAGCTGGGTTTGAGCAGTTTCAGGTCTGTAATGTGAAAAGGCCAAAAGTGGCCTTCTCTCGAGCTGAAAATGACTTTAAAGCAATAAAAAGTAAATTGTCTCTAATTTTTGAACCGAAGGTCCCACAGAGCTGATTCAAGGCTCTTCTTGTAGATCTCTGCGAGTTCTACAAGGCACGGGCGGTTTGGCTGCATTCTGAGCTTTCGTTTGCCCGCAGCGCTCAGATTGGTGTTTGGCACTAATATGGCTCAAGTCAATGCAAATCCACATCCCTGGCCTCATATGGGTCTGTTTTGGCCTGAAAGTGGCCTGTTGAGCCCTGAGAAGCCATTTCCAGCTGATATAGCTGGGTTTGAGCAGTTTCAGGTCTGTAATGTGAAAAGGCCAAAAGTGGCCTTCTCTCGAGCTGAAAATGACTTTAAAGCAATAAAAAGTAAATTGTCTCTAATTTTTGAACCGAAGGTCCCACAGAGCTGATTCAAGGCTCTTCTTGTAGATCTCTGCGAGTTCTACAAGGCACGGGCGGTTTGGCTGCATTCTGAGCTTTCGTTTGCCCGCAGCGCTCAGATTGGTGTTTGGCACTAATATGGCTCAAGTCAATGCAAATCCACATCCCTGGCCTCATATGGGTCTGTTTTGGCCTGAAAGTGGCCTGTTGAGCCCTGAGAAGCCATTTCCAGCTGATATAGCTGGGTTTGAGCAGTTTCAGGTCTGTAATGTGAAAAGGCCAAAAGTGGCCTTCTCTCGAGCTGAAAATGACTTTAAAGCAATAAAAAGTAAATTGTCTCTAATTTTTGAACCGAAGGTCCCACAGAGCTGATTCAAGGCTCTTCTTGTAGATCTCTGCGAGTTCTACAAGGCACGGGCGGTTTGGCTGCATTCTGAGCTTTCGTTTGCCCGCAGCGCTCAGATTGGTGTTTGGCACTAATATGGCTCAAGTCAATGCAAATCCACATCCCTGGCCTCATATGGGTCTGTTTTGGCCTGAAAGTGGCCTGTTGAGCCCTGAGAAGCCATTTCCAGCTGATATAGCTGGGTTTGAGCAGTTTCAGGTCTGTAATGTGAAAAGGCCAAAAGTGGCCTTCTCTCGAGCTGAAAATGACTTTAAAGCAATAAAAAGTAAATTGTCTCTAATTTTTGAACCGAAGGTCCCACAGAGCTGATTCAAGGCTCTTCTTGTAGATCTCTGCGAGTTCTACAAGGCACGGGCGGTTTGGCTGCATTCTGAGCTTTCGTTTGCCCGCAGCGCTCAGATTGGTGTTTGGCACTAATATGGCTCAAGTCAATGCAAATCCACATCCCTGGCCTCATATGGGTCTGTTTTGGCCTGAAAGTGGCCTGTTGAGCCCTGAGAAGCCATTTCCAGCTGATATAGCTGGGTTTGAGCAGTTTCAGGTCTGTAATGTGAAAAGGCCAAAAGTGGCCTTCTCTCGAGCTGAAAATGACTTTAAAGCAATAAAAAGTAAATTGTCTCTAATTTTTGAACCGAAGGTCCCACAGAGCTGATTCAAGGCTCTTCTTGTAGATCTCTGCGAGTTCTACAAGGCACGGGCGGTTTGGCTGCATTCTGAGCTTTCGTTTGCCCGCAGCGCTCAGATTGGTGTTTGGCACTAATATGGCTCAAGTCAATGCAAATCCACATCCCTGGCCTCATATGGGTCTGTTTTGGCCTGAAAGTGGCCTGTTGAGCCCTGAGAAGCCATTTCCAGCTGATATAGCTGGGTTTGAGCAGTTTCAGGTCTGTAATGTGAAAAGGCCAAAAGTGGCCTTCTCTCGAGCTGAAAATGACTTTAAAGCAATAAAAAGTAAATTGTCTCTAATTTTTGAACCGAAGGTCCCACAGAGCTGATTCAAGGCTCTTCTTGTAGATCTCTGCGAGTTCTACAAGGCACGGGCGGTTTGGCTGCATTCTGAGCTTTCGTTTGCCCGCAGCGCTCAGATTGGTGTTTGGCACTAATATGGCTCAAGTCAATGCAAATCCACATCCCTGGCCTCATATGGGTCTGTTTTGGCCTGAAAGTGGCCTGTTGAGCCCTGAGAAGCCATTTCCAGCTGATATAGCTGGGTTTGAGCAGTTTCAGGTCTGTAATGTGAAAAGGCCAAAAGTGGCCTTCTCTCGAGCTGAAAATGACTTTGCAGCTTCTCCACACAAGAAAACTTTCTCTCTCCGCCGTGTGTGTGTGAGGACAGCAGGAGAGAGAGAGAGAGAGAAGTATGGCCGATGCCGATATATACGTCAAAATTCCAAATACTGGCGAAGATAATCGGCCCGGCCGGTAATTGGTTGACCTCTAGTTCACATACTAAATTGCAGTGTAGAATTTGTCCAATCTAATCGACATGTGCATAATCAACCTCTAACAACTGGCAAACACACTGAAAAGCATCATTACTAGACTAACATTAAAGTCCACTTTATTGACACTGTATGGGGTTCAATAATACAATAATGTTATATCTGCACCGTTTAGCGATTAGAATTAGCATTTTTATCAAACATATTATCTGAAAACACACTCTAATAGATACACTTAAAAGGGTGGCTCGTCATCTTGAGATCTGAGAGTCCCTGGATGTTTCCTTTTCTGAACTGAAATGGCAGTTCTGAACTGAAATGGCATACCATGGCAGCTCAACTACCATAGTATGCCGCAAACAATGTGACACGTCAACGTGCATGAGAAACATTGACGCGTCACATTGTTTACGCCGACTATTTTGGTAGTCGACATAAATGATGGCGCTGACACGTCGTTGCAGCCCCAATAAACTACACCAGAACAAGTATCAATATCAAGAACCATTTCACCTTGAGGCTAGGGTTCTTCAACAGCTGGTTGATAGCAAGGACCTTCTCAAGTTGTCACATTGGTTGAAATATTTCAGAATCGCTCAGCTCCACCATTGTGTGAGCTGATACCAACTCCCTTTGTCAAACTTCTCCAGTCCAGCACAGTCTTTGATTGCTCATTTGTAGACCTATAATCACTGGATTTGATTGAGAATTTATAGTTTTTAGAATTTTTTTAGAACACAAAACAAAAAAGTTTCACATAGGCTACTTACCCTTCTGCATCCTTTTTTCTCTTTAATGAGCAAGGGACAGCCTGCTCCACTTCGGCATAGGAACACTGCTACTTTCAGCTAAAAATACAAATACTTTGAGTTAAAAAAAAAAAAAAAAAAAATGTACTATACAACCAACAAGTAATCAAACAGTAAAACATTACTTTTATTAGCCAATGCCTGTTTTTTTTCTTCAGCACTGTAGGCTAAAACATGAATTAATAAATATCAACTGATGCATTAAACATTTTTCTTTGAAATAATCTTATGAAAAAAAAAAATCAAACCCTCTAATTGAGTGGTTACTGGGTTTCCAGGGTGAACAGTCCCAACAGCTCATTTGCATCAAAGTATCAAGTTGCATCAAGTTAAAAAAAAAATCTAAACAAACTAAAAAATTGCAACACAAAAAAATGCCTGTTATTTTGAAACAATGTTTCTAACTTTAAACACATACATAGGGAAGAAATAAAATATTAAGGACAAAAAGTAGTGAGAAAATTAGTGAAGGGGAGCACACTCCTTTGGGGGGGCAGGTCTGACATTCTGGGACATTTGAATGGATAATGTGGCAAAAAAACAAAAATAGTCAAAATTAGCTTATAGCCTGAAAAAAAGCCAAATGCTATACCATATATAGCGTAAATTTTACTTCACTTTTTACTTAATTTTTTTCTAAAATATAAACATTTTATAATAGAATACAAACACATACACACAGATATAATATACTAACCAATGCCTTAGAGGCCCGGGGGAAGGTTTTTCTACAGAGCCACGCACATCTCCTGCAAGCGCTTTGTTGTGTGCTTAGGGTAAAATGTGGTTAACTTCCATTTTTTTATTCTATTTACAAATGGCATCACCCTTTTGTTAAAGGGGACTTTTTTGTACCTATATCACAGGTAAAGCACAGTCATCTGGTTTGTGCAGGACAGGGGTACAGGAAGACCCATCATGCAAAAAATCCCATAACCAAACCGCAGCTTAGAGACTACGTCAGAGCCTAAGTTACCCAAGATGCACCTGTTCAGCTGCAGTTCCAAGAGACCCGTAAGCTTCGGTGCACCTGTGTTTTTAAGCAGTTGAGTTTTTATAACCCTGTCCCCTGTGTGTATGAGTGCCATCTGCATTCTTATCATGTAAGTATTGTGTCTATATAGAGTGTTCAATCATGGTTTGCATGTGTATGTTATCTTTACAGTCCATTGCCTCTTATTGCTTAATTCTATTGGACAAACCTAATATACGCAAAGGCCTATTTGTTACATGGTCTTAGGATGCCATCTATTGGATTTTTGATGTTACTGCAGTCATTCTCATCTTAGGCCTATTGCAGTTCACTAGTTATTGTATTATGTATTCATCGCTAACTCATATAATCCTTTGTATTGTTTCAGATATAAACACACAAATACAGACATATCATTCACTACGTAAAGTCATCTTCATGTCCTCTCAACAAATCCATGTATCTGCCACCCCTTTCATCATTCATTATTAAAACGTCTGAACCGGGGAAGACTCAGTTGAAGCGTGATCAGTAACTGGTGCAAATGCACACAGTATCTCACAGGTAGTCCTTCAAGCCAGATTCTCCTTGGCTGAGTCAGCAAGATGGCAACCCCCCCAGGATAACAGTGAGCAGAGCAGTCCAGGTCAACACAGGAGTAGGAAACTTCTGGGACATCTGGTGGACACAACCTACCTGGGGCATCTAATTCATCCAGCAGTTCAGGAGAATCCGACGGTGATAACAATGGAAAGTGGAAGTAAATGGAGTCTGTTTGGGCAAGCATCCTAAAACAAATAGGTCATCTGCAATGGACTGTAGAGGACACTCCTGATTCATTAAGTAGGGATGGGTATTGAACACAAATATTACATTCAAATTTTTAAGCTCATAAAAAACGAATATTTACAAGTTTAATGAGACAGGTGTTAATTTCTGAAACATCTTTCATCAACGTCATTTCTGTACAAGCGTATTGGGGTACAGAAACAAAGTTATAGCTACATCCTGTGTTTTGTAGCTGAAAGTTCTGTAAATCTGTAAAAATGAACTTCCTTAAATCCTTCTCCCTCGACGAAACAAAAAGCATATCTCTAGAGATCATTTTTGCTTTGGCAGTCTCCAAAGCAGTGATGAGCAGCTCTCTGTGTTCATTTGGTGGGCCAATAATTATGTTTTTACTTATGTTATATGTTATGTTATATTATGTTTTAATATGATTCCTCATGATCGAAGTGTTATTGTGATAACTTAATTTCACCTGACAAATTTTGCACACGACGAGCTTATTATTTTGTTTCAAGTACGCAGAGGATGCCATTTTCTCATCAAATACAATACTAACCAATCTTCCAGTGGAAATTCGGGGTAACCCCACAGTGCACAGTGCAGCGGACAAGATACACAGTTTTGTTTTTCCACGACGGTGGCGCAAGTCTGCATCAATCAGCACAGATCACACCAAAACTGAAACTGAACGAGCACAGCATCCGGATTTTCACTATACGGACTAAGTTTCTTAAAATATTTTTACGTTTATATACATGATTTAGCATTAAATGCACTAAAATCTCCTTTTTTGTGCCCAACGTAATGAGCAAAAACCCTGTGAAGAGATGTTGTGTGAAACTTGTTTCCTCGTTCTTCTAAATAAACAGTTGTTTTGGTCCCACACACTTTATCATTGGCTTTTATTGCATTATCTCGTATTTCCAGTGCATGCTCTTCTGAGCTGCTCAGGGGTACGCTGCACAGCGTATCTCACACGCTGGGCGAGGGTGTGCGACGTCGGCCATTGGCATTTTGCAGTGGAGAGGATCAACATCAAGATTCCTTTTATTGTCGTTCAGCAAAACATCACAGATGCAATGCAGAATGAAATTTCATATTGCATGGCCACAGAGTTTTTATCGGCAAAAAAATAATTAATTTTTAATTTTTAAATCAGCTTGCAGCCCTCCACCACAGGGTAACACTACTTTGGGACAAGATGGAGAGCTCACTTCCTACCCTACATGCATCACCACCCCCTATCAGCAGCAAAGATCCACAAATAACTGCCCAATTACTTACTATTGAGAGTTGTTGGTTTTTTTTATGTAGCCTACTTAAGTCCATCCAAATCGACTTTTGGCTCAATCACTGCTACAGAAACTGTTTTCCTTAAAAGTCTACAAAGAACTCTGAACGTTTGTCCAATTGGCTTTTTCCTCTGGGACTTTACTTTCTTTATGCTGGACTCTGATATAACTGTGACTGTCATTTGTCCAGCTTTTTACTGACTTTGTAGCTGGCTCATATTTTTCACAGACAGGCATATACATGGGCAGAAGTAGTACAGAGTGGTGATATGATGCTCCAAAAGGGGGACTAGGACGAAGGGCGAGAAGTATCTAACGGCTGGAAGCAATCTTGCTGTCAGCCTCACCTCTGCCATTGGGGCGGCCACAGGTAGCCCAGCAGACAAGCGTCCAAAGTGCCGCAAAAACTCTGAGATAAACACAGTTCATATTCACCCACAAGCTTCACAAGGTAAACACCTTGCATTTAAAAAGGCATTTAAAAAGGCACTTCCACACAGACAGATATTGAGATGGGACACACAGGTAACGTGAGGGTGGCTGACCCGTCTGAATCCCATTACCGTAAACCTTCTGTTGCAGGGGTGACGGGATGCATCGCTAACACAGGCAGTTTATGCCCCTCAAGATGTTCTGTCAAACAGAAGATGGAAACACAGTCAGGTCATCCAATCCCATTTCTGGAAGCGGTTCATCCAGAATTACCTCCCAGGTCAACTACGACAGAAATGGATCACTAATAATCTTTCTATTGGACAAGTTGTTATGATTGTCAATGCCAACATTTCTAGAGCTCTGTGGCCAGTGGGAAAGAGCCACTCGACAGAGTGTGGGCGCACTGGCACATTGTTGACAGTGTAGGAAGGGCAGGAGTGTGGAGGAGCAGGCAGGAGCACTTCCTGGAGAGGAGTGGTTTACCCTATTTTTGACGTCATTACAAGGTACGGCTCTTGGAGAGGACAATAGCTTAACATAATAACTCAAACATGTGCAAATTAAATAAAACAAAGCTTTGGGTATGTGTTTAAAGTAAAAACATTAGAACATGGTTAAAAGCTCAGAAAAGTCGATCTAGCATAGTAAAGGCCCTTTAATAACAAAACCCCTCTCCCTAATAAGGCTGACACTGCTCTACTGTTGGGAGCGAGATGCTACATGTCTGTGTGTGTGAGCGTGTTCCTTACTGCTGTTTGTGAGCTACAGAGTGACGGCGGCTGCAGGACGTGCGGCGCATTGTTCTCAATAACAATTGAGTCGTTTATAAAAATAATGAATCTCCACACCGCTGATTTGACTCGCTCCATTTTGTCCTGTTCCCCCAAAACCCAACAAATCACATGCAAACGGAAGAAATAAAATATTAAGGACTCTGTTTGGATAGACAATTTTTTCTCTCTTTTTTATTTAAAAACAAAAAGTAGTGTGAAAATGAGACAAGTCTTTCATAGAGACCAACCAGGAGAAAAACGCAATGGCCTGGTGTACAACCAAGAGGAGAACATACCCCTGTGGGGTCGGGCATTCTGGGGCATCTGAATAGACAATGTGGCAAAAAAACTTGTGCTTATAAAATAGTCAAAAATATATAAAAATAGCTTATAGCCTGAAAAAAAGATAAATGCTATATCATACATTTTATTTTACTTACTTCATCTAATTTTTTTCTTAAATATGAAGATGTTGTAAAAGAATATAAACACACAAATATAATACGCTAACCGATGCTTTAGAACTGCTTTAGAGGCCCAGGAGAAAATGCTTTTTCCATCAAGCAACAAGCACTTTGTTGCGCGCTTAGGCTGAAGAATGTGTTTAACTTGAACTGCAAATTAAAACATTTTTGATCTATTTACAAATGGCATCACCCAGTCCAGGAATTTTCAATTTGTGAATGAGCTTTACAGGAACAAGTGGGTTGAAGGTGATTTTAGTATCTATATCACTGGTAAAGCACTGTCACAGCGTCGGATTTGTGCAGGACAGGTAGCCCTAACCGAACCCCCTGGATCTGCTTTGTGCGGGACAGGGCTACAGTGTAAAAATTAGGGATGCACCAATCCAGCTTTTTCACTAACGATCCCGATCCAGGTAGTATCTGTGTATCTGAGTATCTGCAGATATCAGATACCGATCCATCTGGTATTTTGATATATATCATGTATATCATCCTAGCAGTCGCTTCTGGGTCAAATTTGACCCAGAAGCAAAGAATCCTGGCCCAATACAGACAATCTACAAGTCAGCGAAGTTTTTTTTACCGAAAGGGAAGAAGCAGTGAGACTGATGAGTGGGTGTAAACGGATGAGCGGTGTTATACTGTCGCACGAGAACACTGCCCTTAAATGCTTCTGTAGCCTACATGTTATGTACAGTTGCATCTAAACAGATACTTAAAATATGAAAATTTAGATTATGATTTAGACAAAAGGTAGCCTTCATGCTTATGAAATTTGGTTACCGCCCGCCCGAGGCACCCTGGCGTAGATATGCAACTCTTTTTCCCACGCTGTCACTTTGGAGCTGACGTCACTCTGGAGCTGTCACTCACTCTGGAGCTGTCACTTCAATGAAACCATTTACTTTCTAGGTAAGTAGACATTCGCTTCTGAAAACTTGTGTTTTATATCATTATGTATTCATGTAAGTAAGGGCTATAATACAACAACTATTTATATTTCGCTTTCTAAATAAAACTTGGCAGACTTAAAAACAAACAAACTGTATTTAATACAGTGTGCCACCAGAGGGCGGTCTTAGACAAAATTTCATCCAAATAGAACATATCATTAACATATCAGAGCAAGAATAGAGAAGAAAAGAAGACTCAACTACTTATCATTGACTGGTTTACCTTTGATGTTCCAGTGACTCCAGGTAAAGGTAAGCTGAGCCCATGAAATCATCCTGAAATCCAAAGTCATAGTCGAAAACCTGAACCAACACAATGCAAAAGAATGTTACCCCAGATTATTTTATACAGTTTTTAGACATTTACATTCTATTACAGCTGAAACTGCATTTGCTTCTGTTTACCTTGACATACAGAGGTTCCTAACTGGGCTTTAAACAATATTGCTTTGAATTGTAGCTAATATGAGAATTACATTAAGGGTTTTTAAAACAGAATCTGAAAGTTAAGCTGTAAATGAGGCCTTTATTAATTACCATCAACAATAAGAGAATGTATATGGGATTAGGACAAACGATCGGAAAGTTATATCTTCTGTTTTCTGACGGGATTCATCAGCGTTTCTACGACGATTAGAATTAAGTTGCAACATTAACTGGCTCGTCTCTCATCTAGACAGTGTTATGTTAGTTATGTGGGGAATTATTTGTGTTCGGTATTGTATAAATGCAGGATTATTAAATATATTTTCACTGAAATATAATATATTTAATAAATAAATAAATTCCCGCCGATTCTGCTGCCCTAACAACAATGTTGCGGCTCACATACAATGCATTGCTTTTGGCCCAAAACAACAGGTTCGTCTATGGGCCAGTCTACTCTCTGACCAAATGGGGCGTTTGTAGTCTATTAACGGTATGTTAGCCTTCCTTGATAGATGCAGAAGGGAATTGAAATCAATTCCTTCAGTTGGCTAAGTCAGCTTATAGTAAAAAGAGGCAATATACATCACTGTGGAAGGATGCACTTTTCACATAATGTGGGCTCTTTGTCACACAAACACTGTCGTAAAATTCTGCCAGTTACATGCATTCGAAAGGAGCATTTACCAAGCAGAGACTAGCAAATCGAGCCTGAATGGTCCTGAACTGTCCGTATGTTTTATGCAGCTCGTGAGCATGCGCGTTTCCTTGGTACTGTAAAAACAATAATGGCAGCCGTAGTGCTGGGTTATTAGTGAAAGGAAAAGTTTTTACTTTTTATTTAAAAAGGTAAATGTTAATAATTGATATTTGTCCCTCTTTGTAGAGCAAACAAGTCTTACAGAAGCGGGAATTGCACACTTTTTGGTAAAATACTGAATTATTATTATAATTAAAAGAATTATTTATTATTATTTAAAGAAGATACTTAAATTGGACATTACTAATACCACATTTGGTCATCCTTTTTTCAGTTTTTACTTTAGTTCTGCCGCAAAACCATCCTCAAAGAGTAACCACTCACTTTATTTGGTAGACATTTTAGCTTAAATATACTATGTATCGTGTATCAAATCTCTAGTGTATGAAGAAAAGGATGACTGAGAGACTCCACAAGGAACCATGCAGGATTTAAAAAAAAGCATGTTAGTAAATCATGGTTCATAAATAAATATGGGCTCATGGCCATCTACTCATCAAATCAGTGGTTGTTGAGGTTTTTGAAACAATTTTAGCTGCCATTTAGATTTGCTGTGTTTTCCCATCTGCGTTTGGTTAAAACTAACACAGTTGTGGGCTTCAGTGTAAACAAGTGTAAACAATCCTACATAATGGACTTTGAAAATAAGATTTAGAACAGTTAAAAGGGCAGCTGTAGTACCGTAATGTTCGGACTATTGAGCACACCTGAATATAAGCCGCACTCACTAAATTTAAAAAAAAAAAACATTCTGTACATATATAGGCCACACTTGTCTATAAGCTGCAGGTGTCCACGTTGTAACATGAGATATTTACACAGAAAGATTTTGTTGTCTTTTTGCATTGAGTCAGTTCTTCACGCTGCCGTCTCCAAAGTCATTGATGCCGGGCTTATTCTATTCTTCAGGTCTATTTCCTTCTTCGACAGCCAGATCGATCACCGCATTTACTGATTTGGTTGTTGTTAAATCTGACATGAGTTAATACTTGACTGGTCTTTAGATTAACCACCTGAGCCTTATGGGAAGGTCCGACACCAGGGACACTGTGTGGCTTATGAAGAAGCAGTTAAAAGACATAATAACTGGTCAGTTTTGTTGCCACATTTATTATTTTAATTTTCAGTATATTTTTGCTAGATCAAAATTGAAATTCTTTTCCCATTTCTATATCGTGGTTCTATTGTTTCTGATTGAGCTGCTGTCAGGAGAAACTCCTTGACTTCCACTGCCTCATGCGACATTGAGAGTTGCTTAAAAAGATGGCTACACTTAGCAGCTGATCGAGAGGGTGGGAGAAGCTGTAACCGAAGGTCTCGTAACCAAATTTGACTGTTTTATAGTATATTTAATTTTATTTTATTCCTTGATTAGTTCTTGATTAGTTCAGATTGATTAGATATGCCCTGTATTTGTCCATTGTTATTTGTTATTATTGTTCATGATTGTTGATTTTATATTGTTAAGTTTTATAGGTTTATTTACACCTCTTGTTATTCTTTTCACAAACCTCAATAGAGTTTGTTTCTCAAATCAGTGCAACCCTCTATGTCTTTAGGTATTTCTTTTTTTTTTAAATAAGTATTACTTACTGTATTTGTTTTATTTAGCAACAAGCCATTTAATATTTATTGAAAAATGTAGCACTACACAATACAGAGTACCGTCATTTATCATCAATAATATTTTTGAGAATGAATGATAACAAAGAGGCTAGCACTGCTTTGACGTGAGGCTGCAGCTCTTTAGCAACGGGGTAAATATCCTATGGCCCGGATCCGTATCAGAACAGCATTTAAATTACTATCAGTGCACAGTACATGAGCCGGATCTGGTCTAGAACAGCATTTAAATTACTATCGGTAAGTCTTTTTGTGCAAGTCCAAGTCAAGTCCGAGTCTTTTGGTACCTAGCCCAAGTCAAGTCCAAGTCTTTTCATCACAAGTCCAAGTCAAGTCACAAGTCTCTTTGCATACGCAGCTTAATGTGAGTACTTGAAGGGTTATTATTACATCTTATCGTAATGAGTAGATTTGTCCAAATAAAAAGAAAGTAAAGACCAGCTCTTTTCCCATTTTATAGCCATACAATATCAACTAAGAAAAGAGTAATTCATTTTCCAGAGGTTAGCATTGATCAAACCAAAAGGAATAGAATTCATCCTCAGGAGGAAGACAAGTTGATGGATTTTAGGGACTATAGCTTTACTGTTTTACACTCAAAATGAATCAAATGCATCTTACAACAGCAGCTTTTTGTCAAACCTCAGTCATGTAAATCATATTAGTGAAGCCCTACAGCAGGTTGCTGCGTAGGGCTCTGTGGTAACACTCCGAGGGAGGGAATGTGAAAATTTGATAAAAGTGTAAGCTACAAACAGTTAGCTTTCCTTTAGCTCGCTGCTAACAAGAAGCTGCAATCTAGACAACAGTTAATAGCAACTGTAGACAAAGCAAGTGGATATATCACACTCTTGTTCCCTCTCCCTGATTCAGCTGAATCTGCTGCTCTATTCGTGAGCGCGCAGCTCTCACTCACACCTCGTGAGAGAGAACGCGCTCTCTGCGCTGCAGCTGTCTCTGAGCGACAGAGACGTGCGGCTGCAGGACGTGCGGCTGCAGGACGTGCGGCGCGTTGTTCTCAATAACAAATGAATAGTTTATAACAAAATCTAAAAAAAATAAATCTCCACTCCGCTGATTTGACAAATAGAACAAGGAAATAAAAAGAGCGCTGAACAGGTGGGAAAAGGTTCATTGTCAAGGAATCTCAAACTGCGAGTCCAAGTCAAGTTCCGAGTCTTTGGACCACGAGTCCGAGACGAGTCGCAAGTCTCGGTCTGTAGCGACTTAAGTTAACTGTAACGAGTCCCCTCCCCATCTCTGCACAGTATATGAGCCGAATCCGAACCAGAACAGCATTTAAATTACTATTGGTGCACAGTATATGAGCTGAGTCTGGGCCAAAGGAGAACATGTAGTTGTTAGTATTGGTATACAGTGCATGGGCCAGAACAGGGCCGACTCCTGCAGAACTTGTCGGGCGCGCAGTACTTGGGCCAGTCTTGGGCCGAGGACCCGAGCGCATGGTGGGCCAGAAGAAATGTATGGGCTTGGGCCGGATGTGAGCCGAGTCAATTTTGCTATCTGGGTATATAATCCAGAGATCAACACTGATTAAACCAAAGGAAAGAGAATTCATCCCCGGGAGGAAGACAAGTTAATAATCCAGCTGATGGATTTTAGAGACTGTAGCTTCACTCTTTTACATTAAAACAATAATCAAATTTGTTTTACAACAGCAGCTTTTCGTCAGATCTCGCTAATGTAAATCATATTAGAGAGAAAACGCAGCAGTTTGCTACGTGGGGCTCAGTGGGCGGAGGCGGGGCCCGAAACTCGGAGAAAGTCTAAGCTACAGTTAGCTCTCCTTTATTTAGCAGCTAACAAGAAGCTGCAGTCGGAACAACAGTTAATGACAAATGTGGACAAAGCAGGTGTATTCATGTCACGCTTACCTTCTCTTTTGAATGATTAAGCTGTCTGTGCTCTCCTGTTGGGCGCGCACAGCTCCCTGTCTGAGAGTGAGAGCGCGCTATCTCTGAGCTACACTCAGAGCGGCTGCAGGACGTGCGGGGCGTTGTTCTTAGTAACAATTAAGTAGTTTATAATAAAAGTTCATCTCCACACCACTGATTTAATTTGCTCCATCTTGTCATCTTCCCCAAGACCTGGCGGCGTATGTCGAAATGAGTGAGGAGACCAAATTAACGTCGTTTAATTGTAATAACAGCTTAACAAGCATAGCTTTGTTAACGGAGCACATGTAACTACTGAGCACCGTCAGGTGGAGCATGCGCACTTCTAGCAAGAACGGGATCTGGTAAACACATAGCACATACCAAATCATTCCGCAGAATGATCTACATCCTCTACTTTTAGTTAGTGCCTTCTATAAAATATCAGAGGAAACAATCTGCCATTAACAACAAAGTAAAGGCACAGCCGTCTCAAACTGATAAACATAATCTGAACTTTTCCAGTAAAGTTTTTTTTTTTTTTGTAAAACAAATGAAATTCAAACAAATATGTGAATCACTTTTTTTTCTTGGACTATGACTATGACAAAACTGCCAAATCAATCAATCAGGCAAGAGCCTTAATGTTCTACTTGAAGCTTGATACTGCTGTCTTATTAATAAACCTATTGTATATGAATGTATCATTTTGAAAAAGTAAGCTACAGAGTATAGTTAATTTCAAAATAGAAAGAACAACAAAACATTTTTGTATTCTTAACTAGGGATGCATCAATCCTGCTTTTTAGTACAGATCCTGATCCAGGTGGGGTGAGGATCTGCAGGTATCAGATACTGACCCAATCCATCTGCTATTTGAATATAGATCATATGAATAAAGACCCTTGTATTTGTCACATGACCCATTATGGAGATAGGGGTTATTATTACATTTTATCGTAATAAGTATTTTTGTCCAAATAAAAAGAAAGTAAAGACCAGCTCTTTTCCCATTGTATAGCCATACAATACACTGTAAAATCTGATTGTTGTCGTAACACGAAATAACTAATACTCTCTACATGCATACCGAGATTTTGTTCTACTCACTAGGTTTTCTCATGCATGGAATAATTTTATGCCAAAAAAATGGTTAATTGTTTTTTTTTCTTTTACAAGAACTTGACTGCAATTTACACAAACTAGCTTACAGTAAGTATTTGTTAATGTTCCTTTATGCTTTTAAGAATAACTTTACTGTTGTGTAAACTGAACTTGCTTAGACAAAGTATTAACGAGGGTTTTTCACCGTGAATTCATTAGTTGAAGTTGGACCTTTCTAACAATACGGTAAGTTTTTGACAGATTCTCTATATTTTTCATGTCTGAATATACAGTTTACTTGCTAGCTTACAGCAAAAAAGGTTCAGGATCATTTCAAGCATGATTTGGCGGCTTTCTACTTTCTCAACATGTGCTAAGCGATTTTTTCCAATGTATGTTGGAGTGACTCTCTGTAATAGTGGATTAGAGTTGGTTAAAATTGATGTGTGACTTTGTCTCACTGCGAATTGATGAACAAGCTAAGTGTGCTTACGCAGCTTAAATTCTGTTGCACGTTTTCTCTACCATTGTGGAAGAAGAGCAAAACGTCAATAACATTGTTTTACCGTAAGTGTAAAGAAAAACGCACATTTCAGGTACAGCATATTTTACCGCGAAATGACACAAAGTTAAAAAGGACTACCACCATGAACTAGAGAACTAAGGTTATAACATAATATTACCAATAATCAGAGTGTGACCCGAATAGTTTTATCTGACAATTTAAACTAACGTTTGCTACATTTGAGTCGAGGACATGCGCATAATATATCTTTTTATCATAATTGCTTAATCAGCTACATGTCGTGCTGTCAATAGCCATAACTTTTTGTGATTCTGGATCAATTGAGGAAAACAAATAATTGCAATAAGAAAGTCTGCCCGATTTAAACTTAACCTTTGAAAGACCGATAACGGAAGGTCTCTGAATGCGCATGCGTTAGAGATATGCACAGGCTTGTTTACCATAGATGTAGCTCCACGTTGTTTCTTAATAAATTTTGACGACCCTCACAGCTATCTAGCGATAGAGACGCTTTGTGACAAAAGCCGCTCAAAACCATTTTGATATGCAATGACCACAGCACTGCCACCAAAGCTATTTTTCAGAACGGCAAAAAGTAAAAATCTGACTTTTCTTACCTTTGAAGGCTGTTTGTAGGTCAAATATCAATAAATCCCCACAAGAATGGTCTCATTTCACCCGTGATAGTCCATTGAATATAATCCAGTTAAATATTAAGGTCCAAAACACGTGTTAGATCCACACAGACTAAAAAGCTGCAGCTGCATTTCTCAAACTTTTGTTGCTAACTTGAGTTTAGCATCTACTTTTATATTTGTAACTATTTTCATTTCTTCATCGATAGTGGCCAGTATTTGTTGTAAGTCTGTCATTGCTAACTTGCTGTATTTCAATTCACAATCAGACAATGTTACACTTTAATTATTTTTGCATGGTAATTGTATAAATATTTATTTGTTTGTTGTTCATAGATACATGATGTTACCAAAATGCGCACTCTCATATCACAAGGTCTTCCAGTTATCCTTGGTGACAACCCAACTGACTTCTTCAACACATCCTTTGTAAGTTCTTAGATCTTAAAGACATGTTCTATCTGGTCCTCGTTTAGTCCTGGGTCTGGTCTTCGTTTAGTCCTGGGTCTGGTCTTTGTTTAGTCCTGGGTCTGGTCTTTGTTTATATGCTTAAATGTGTATATGCTTGAATGTTTTTTGTTTCTTTCCACAGGAAACAGAGAATGAAGAAAACTGGGAAAAGGTCAGCATTGGGATCCTGACTGTGATAAAAAGAGAAGTACCTCCAGATGAAGAACAGCATGACATTGCATCAACCAGCATCATTGTTGAGGGTTGCATCATAATGGATAATCTGCCAAACATCCCCCAAGCTCTTTGCTTCTTGTTTGGACTCACTTCCGCAATGCACCTTGATTACCTAAAATCAATGGAACACAGATTTAATTTGATCCAAAGAGTGATGCTCGGTTTAGGGGCAAACAAACTGGCCCTAAATTTACAAACACTGAAAAATCCAGCCCTAGTCCTGGGTCTGGTCTTTTTTAGCCCTGGGTCTGGTCTTTGTTTAGTCCTGGGTCTGGTCTTTGTTTAGTCCTGGGTCTGGTCTTTGTTTAGTCCTGGGTCAGGTCTTTGTTTAGTCCTGGGTCTGGTCTTGTTTTGTCCTGGGTCTAGTCTTGTTTAGTCCTGGGTCTGGTCTTTGTTTAGTCCTGGGTCTACTCTTTGTTTAGTACTGGGTCTAGTCTTTGTTTAGTCCTGGGTCTGGTCTTTGTTTAGTCCTGGGTCTGATCCTCTTTAGTCCTGGGTCTGGTCTTTGTTTAGTCCTGGGTCTGGTCTTTGTTAAGTCCTGGGTCTGGTCTTTGTTTATATGCTTGAATGTTTTTTGTTTCTTTCCACAGGAAACAGAAAATGAAGAAAACTGGGAAAAGGTCAGCATTGGGATCCTGACTGTGATAAAAAGAGAAGTACCTCCAGATGATACAGCACGACATTGCATCAACCAGCATCATTGTTGAGGGTTGCATTATAATGGATAATCTGCCGAACATCACCCAAGCTCTTTGCATCTTGTTTGGACTCACTTCGCATTGCACCTTCATTACCTAAAATCAATGGAACACACAATAAATTTTATCCAAAGAGTGATGCTCGGTTTAGGGGCAAAAAAACTGGCCCTAAACTTACAAACACTGAAAAATCCAGCCCTAGTTCTGGGTCTGGTCTTTTTTAGTCCTGGGTCTGGATGTTGTTTAGTCCTGGGTCTAGTCTTTGTTTAGTCCTGGGTCTGGTCTTTGTTTAGTCCTGGGTCTGGTCTTGTTTTGTCCTGGGTCTAGTCTTGTTTAGTCCTGGGTCTGGTCTTTGTTTAATCCTGGGTCTACTCTTTGTTTAGTACTGGGTTGAGTCTTTGTTTGTTTTGAAGCAAAGGTGCTAGAGAGGTGATTCAAAGCTCTTCATTCACACACATTCTCACACTCACCATTTCCAGCTGATGTAGCTGGGTTTGAGCAGTTTCATGTCTATAATGTGAAAGGCAGTTTGGCTGCATTTGGAGCTTTCGTTTGTCCGCAGCACTCAGATTGGTGTTTGACACTAATATGGCTCAAGTCAATGCAAATCCACATCCCTGGCCTCATATGAGTCTGTTTTGGCATTGTGTGAGCCGAGCCAGGTATTTGGGTGATTTGGCCTGAAAATGGCCTGTTTAGCCCTGAGAAGCCATTTCCAGCTGATATAGCTGGGTTGGAGCAGTTTCATGTCTATAACGTGAAAAGGTCAAAAGTGGCCTTCTCTCTGGCTGAAAATGACTTTGCAGCAATAAAAAGTAAATTGTCTCTAATTTTTGAAGCCAAGGTGCTACAGAGGTCATTCAAAGCTCTTCTTGTAGATCTCTCCAAGCTCTACAAGGAAGGGGCAATTTGGCTGCATTTGGAGCTTTCGTTTGTCCGCAGCACTCAGATTGGTGTTTGACACTAATATGGCTCAAGTCAATGCAAATCCACATCCCTGGCCTCATATGAGTCTGTTTTGGCATTGTGTGAGGCGAGCCAGGTATTTCTGTGATTTGGCCTGAAAATAGCCTGTTTAGCCCTGAGAAGCCATTTTCAGCTGATATAGCTGGGTTTGAGCAGTTTCATGTCTATAAAGTGAAAAGGTCAAAAGTGGCCTTCTCTCGAGCTGAAAATGACATTGCACCAATAAAAAGTAAATTGTCTCTAACTTTTGAAGCCAAGGTGCTAGAGAGGTGATTCAAAGCTCTTCTTGTAGATCTCTCCAAGCTCTACAAGGCACGGGCAGTTTGGCTGCATTTGGAGCTTTCGTTTGTCTGCAAGCACTCAGATTGGTGTTTGACACTAATATGGCTCAAGTCAATGCAAATCCACATCCCTGGCCTCATATGAGTCTGTTTTGGCAGTGTGTGTGAGCCGAGCCAGGTATTTGTGTGATTTGGCCTGAAAATGGCCTGTTTAGCCCTGAGAAGCCATTTCCAGCTGATATAGCTGGGTTTGAGCAGTTTCATGTCTATAATGTGAAAAGGTCAAAAGTGGCCTTCTCTCGAGCTGAAAATGACTTTGCAGCAATGAAAAGTAAATTGTCTCTAACTTTTGAAGCCAAGGTGCTAGAGAGGTGATTCAAAGCTCTTCCTATAGATCCCTCCAAGCTCTACAAGCCACGGGCAGTTTGGCTGCATTTGGAGCTTTCGTTTGTCCGCAGCACTCAGATTGGTGTTTGACACTAATATGGCTCAAGTCAATGCAAATCCACATCCCTGGCCTCATATGAGTCTGTTTTGGCATTGTGTGAGGCGAGCCAGGTATTTGTGTGATTTGTGTGATGTACATAATCAACCTCTAACAACTGGCAAACACACTGAAAAGCATCATTACCAGACTAACATTAAAGTCCGCTTTATTGACACTGTATGGGGCAGTACAATAATGTTATATCTGCACCATTTAGCGATTAGAATTAGCATTTTTATCAAACATATTATCTGAAAACACACTGTAATAGATACTTAAAAGGGTGGCTCGTCATCTTGAGATCTGAGAGTCCCTGGATGTTTCCTTTTCTGAACTGAAATGGCAGTTCTGAACTGAAATGGCATACCATGGCAGCTCAACTACCATAGTATGCCGCAAACAATGTGACACGTCAATGTGCATGAGAAACATTGACGCGTCACATTGTTTACGCCGACTATTTTGATAGTCGACATAAATGATGGCGCTGACACGTCGTTGCAGCCCCAATAAACTACACCAGAACAAGTCTCAATATCAAGAGCCATTTCACCTTGAGGCTAGGGTTCTTCAACAGCTAGTTGATAGCAAGGACCTTCTCAAGTTGTCACATTGGTTGAAATATTTCAGAATCGCTCAGCTCCACCATTGTGTGAGCTGATACCAACTCCCTTTGTCAAACTTCTCCAGTCCAGCACAGTCTTTGATTGCTCATTTGTAGACCTATAATCACTGGATTTGATTGAGAATTTATAGTTTTTAGAATTTTTTTAGAACACAAAACAAAAAAGTTTCACATAGGCTACTTACCCTTCTGCATCCTTTTTTCTCTTTAATGAGCAAGGGACAGCCTGCTCCACTTCGGCATAGGAACACTGCTACTTTCAGCTAAAAATACAAATACTTTGAGTTAACAAAAAAAAAAAAAAAAGAATTAAAATGTACTATACAACCAACAAGTAATCAAACAGTAAAACATTACTTTTATTAGCCAATGCCTGTTTTTTTTCTTCAGCACTGTAGGCTAAAACATGAATTAATAAATATCAACTGATGCATTAAACATTTTTCTTTGAAATAATCTTATGAGAAAAAAAAATCAAACCCTCTAATTCAGTGGTTACTGGGTTTCCAGGGTGAACAGTCCCAACAGCTCATTTGCATCAAAGTATCAAGTTGCATCAAGTAAAAAAAAAAATCTAAACAAACTAAAAAATTGCAACACAAAAAAATGCCTGTTATTTTGAAACAATGTTTCTAACTTTATACACATACATAGGGAAGAAATAAAATATTAAGGACAAAAAGTAGTGTGAAAATTAGTGAAGGGGGAGAGCACACTCCTTTGGGGGGCAGGTCTGACATTCTGGGACATTTGAATGGATAATGTGGCAAAAAAACAAAAATAGTCAAAATTAGCTTATAGCCTGAAAAAAAGCCAAATGCTATACCATATATAGCGTAAATTTTACTTCACTTTTTACTTAATTTTTTTTCTAAAATATAAACATTTTATAATAGAATACAAACACATAGTCTGACATTCTGGGACATTTGAATGGATAATGTGGCAAAAAAACAAAAATAGTCAAAATTAGCTTATAGCCTGAAAAAAAGCCAAATGCTATACCATATATAGCGTAAATTTTACTTCACTTTTTACTTAATTTTTTTTCTAAAATATAAACATTTTATAATAGAATACAAACACATACACACAGATATAATATACTAACCAATGCCTTAGAGGCCCGGGGGGAAAAGTTTTTTCTACACAGCCACGCACATCTTCTGCAAGCGCTTTGTTGTGTGCTTAGGGTAAAATGTGGTTAACTTCCATTTTTTTATTCTATTTACAAATGGCATCACCCTTTTGTTAAAGGGGACTTTTTTGTACCTATATCACAGGTAAAGCACAGTCATCTGGTTTGTGCAGGACAGGGGTACAGGAAGACCCATCATGCAAAAAATCCCATAACCAAACCGCAGCTTAGAGACTACGTCAGAGCCTAAGTTACCCAAGATGCACCTGTTCAGCTGCAGTTCCAAGAGACCCGTAAGCTTCGGTGCACCTATGTTTTTAAGCAGTTGAGTTTTTATAACCCTGTCCCTGTGTGTATGAGTGCCATCTGCATTCTTATCATGTAAGTATTGTGTCTATATAGAGTGTTCAATCATGGTTTGCATGTGTACGTTATCTTTACAGTCCATTGCCTCTTATAGATTAATTCTATTGGTCAAACCTAATATACGTAAAGGCCTATTTGTTACATGGTCTTAGGATGCCACCTATTGGATTTTTGATGTTACTGCAGTCATTCTTATCTTAGGCCTATTGCAGTTCACTAGTTATTGTATTATGTATTCATCACTAACTCATATAATCCTTTGTATTGTTTCAGATATAAACACACAAATACAGACATATCATTCACTACGTAAAGTCATCTTCATGTCCTCTCAACAAATCCATGTATCTGCCACCCCTTTCATCATTCATTATTAAAACGTCTGAACCGTACAACCTGAGTGTGCCTATCCTTCTGAGCGAGGAAGACTCAGTTGAAGCGTGATCAGTAACTGGTGCAAATGCACACAGTACCTCACAGGTAGTCCTTCAAGCCGGATTCTCCTTGGCTGAGTCAGCAGTGCAGCGGACAAGATACACAGTTTTGTTTTTCCACGACGGTGGCGCAAGTCCGCATCAATCAGCACAGATCACACCAAAACTGAAACTGAACGAGCACAGCATCCGGATTTTCAAAGGACTATATGGACTAAGTTTCTTAAGTCAAATATTTTTACGTTTATATACATGATTAAGCATTAAATGCAATAAAATCTCCTTTTCTGTGCCCAATGTAATGAGCAAAAACCCTGTGAAGAGATGTCGTGTGAAACTTGTTTCCTGGTTCTTCTTTTAAATAAACAGTTGTTTTGGTCCCGCACACTTTATCATTGGCTTTTATTGCATCATCTCGAATTTCCAGTGCATGCTGCACAGCATATCTCAAACGCTGGGCGAGGGTGTGCGACGTCGGCCGTTGGCGTTTTGCAGTGGAGAGGATCAACATCAAGATTCCTTTTATTGTCATTCAGCAAAACATTACAGATGCAATGCAGAATAAAATTTCATATTGCACGGCCACAGAGTTTTTATTGGCAAAAAAATAATTTATTAAATGAAATACATTTTTTTTTTAAATCAGCTTGCAGCCCTCCACCACAGGGTAACAATACTTTGGGACAAGATGGAGCGGCTCACTTCCTAGCAGCAGCTGCCAGGGAGGACATCCAGCCTGTCCACCTGCTAAGGCCAGTGGAGCCTGCTGCTACTTCACCCCAACCTAGAGTGAATTATATCAATGAATCCACCCAACACTGCGGCCTATTACTCACTTAGTTACATCGTCACAGCTTAAGCTGGCTGAAGCAGACATTTCATCATTGGCTGCATCTTAGAGCTCTAACCAGGTACACTCTGCAAGCCTTCTATGATATCCCTGTGATCCCTGACAGACAACAAGCTTCACCCCTTTATCAGCCGCCAGAGTCAACTGTGGCGCTGCAGCCTATGACATACAGTCCAGTCGTTCAATAGTTTTGTTCGTCTGTTTGTTATTCTTACTATTGAGAGTTCTGTTGTTTTTTTTATGTAGCCTACTTAAGTCCATCCAAATCAACTCAATCAGCTCAATCATTGCTACAGAAACTGTTTTCCTTAAAAGTCTAAAAAAGAACTCTGAACGTTTTTCCAATTGGCATTTTCCTCTGAGACTCTGATATAACTGTGACTGTCATTTGTCCAGCTTTTTACTGACTTTGTAGCTGGCTCATATTTTTCACAGACAGGCATATACATGGGCAGAAGTAGTAGAGAGTGGTGATACGCTGCTCCAAAAGGGGGCCTAGGACAAAGGGCGAGAAGTATCTCACGGCTGGAAGCAATCTTGCCGTCTGCCTCACCTCTGCCATTGGGGCGGCCACAGGTAGCCCAGCAGACAAGCGTCCAAAGTGCTTCAAAAACTCTGAGGTAAACACAGTTCATATTCACCCACAAGCTTCACAAGGCGTTTAAAAGGCATTTAAAAAGGCACTTCCACGCAGACAGATATTGAGATACACAGACACACAGGTAACGTGAGGGTGGCTGACCCGAATCCCATTACGCTACCTTCTGTTGCAGGGGTGACGGGATGCGTCGCTAACACAGGCAGTTTATGCCCCTCAAGATGTTCTGTCAAACAGAAGATGGAAACACAGTCAGGTCATCACATCCCATTTCTGGAAGCGGTTCATCCAGAATTACCTCCCAGGTCAACTACGACAGAAATGGATTACTAATAATCTTTCTATTGGACAAGTTGTTATGATTGTCGATGCCAACATTTCTAGAGCTCTGTGGCCAGTGGGAAAGAGCCACTCGACAGAGCGTGGGCGCACTGGCACATTTTTGACAGTGTAGGAGGGGGCAGGAGTGGGGAGGAGCAGGCAGGAGCACTTCCTGAAGAGGAGTGGTTTACCCTATTTTTGACGTCATTAGAAGGTACGGCTCTTGGAGAGGACAATAGCTTAACATAATAACTCAAACATGCACAAATTAAATAAAACAAAACTTTGGGTATGTGTTTGAGGTAAAAACAACATTAGAACATGGTTAAAAGCTCAGAAAAGTCGATCTAGCATAGTAAAGGCCTTTAATTTAATTACACAACCTCTCTCCCTAATAAAGCTGACACTGCTCTACTGTTGTGAGTAGAGCAGTAGCGCGTTCCCTACTCCTGTTTCTGAGCTACAGAGTGACGGCGGCTGCAGGACGTGCGGCGCATTGTTCTCAATAACAATTCAGTCGTTTATAAAAATAATTTTTATAAATTTTGTCCTGTTCCCCCAAAACCCAACAAATCACATGCATAGGGAAGAAATAAAATATTACGGACTCTGTTTGGATAGATAGTTTTTCCTCTCTTTTTTATTTAAAAACAAAAAGTAGTGTGAAAATGAGTAAAGTCTTTCATATAGACCAAACAGGAGAAAAACGCAATGGCCCGCGTCCTCAGACCAAGAGGAGAACATACCCCTGTGGGAGCGGGTCTGGCATTCTGGGGCATCTGAATGGACAATGTGGCAAAAAAACTTGTGCTTATAAAATAGTCAAAAATATATATATAAAAAAATAGCTTATAGCCTGAAAAAAAGATAAATGCTATATCATCCATTTTATTTTACTTCATCTAATTTTATACATTTTATAAAAGAATATAAACACACAAATATAATACACTAACCTTTAGAACTGCTTTAGAGGCCCAGGAGAAAATAGTTTTTCCATCGAAAAACAAACAGTCATAACTGGGCTTTAAACAATAGTGCTTTGAATTGTAGCTAAAATGTGAATTACATTAAGGGTTTTTAAAACAGAATCTGAAAGTTAAGCTGTAAATGATAGACCTTTATTAATTACCATCAACAATAAGAGAATGTGTATATGATTAGGACAAACGATCAGAAAGTTATATCTTCTGTTTTCTGACGGGACTCACCAGCGTTTCTACGACGATTAGAATTAAGTTGCAATATTTACTGGCTCATCTCTCATCTAGCCAGTGTTAAGTTAGTTATGTGGGGAATTATGTGTGTTCGGTATAGTATAAATGCAGGATTATTAAATATATTTTCACTGAAATATAATATATTTAATAAATAAATTTGTTGCGGCTCATATACAATGCATCGCTTTTGGCACAAAACTACAGGTTCGTCTATGGGCCAGTCTACTCTCTTACGGAATGGGGCGTTTGTAGTTTATTAACGGTTAGCCTTCCTTGATAGATGCAGAAGGGAATTGAATTCTATTCATTCAGTTGGCTAAGTCAGCTTATAGTAAATGAATAATTATAGGCAATATGAAAGTGTGGAAGGATGCACTTTTCACATAATGTGGGCTATTTGTCACACAAACACTGTCGTAAAATTCTGCCCATTACATGCATTCTAAAGGAGCTTTTACCAAGCAGAGACTAGCATGGTCCTGAACTGTCCATATGTTTTATGCAGCTCGTGAGCATGCGCGTTTCCTTGGTACTGTAAAAACAATAATGGCAGCCGTAGCGCTGGGTTATTGGTAAAAGGAAAAGTTTTGACCCTTAATATTTTACATTTTTGTATCACACAAGAGCACTAAACGCCAGTTAAACCTACCATGCAAACATTCATTAAAAAAATCAAACCCACCCAGCCAGTTTGGTAGACAATAACAGAACTGTCTGGAATTGCAGTTACTTAGGTTACAGATTTCTGATGGTGAGTAAATAAATATGGGCTTATGACCATCTACTCATCAAATCAGTGGTTGTTGAGGTTTTTGGATCAATTTTAGCTGCCATTTAGATTTGCTGTGTTTTCCCATCTGCGTTTGGTTAAAACTAACACAGTTGTGGTTGTTCAGTGTAAACAAGTGTAAACAATCCTACAAGTGTAAACAATCCTACATAGTGTACTTCGAAAATAAGATTTAGAACAGTTAAAAGGGCATCTGTAGTACCGTAATGTTCGGACTATTGAGCGCACCTGAATATAAGCCGCACTCACTAAATTTAAAAAGAAAAAACATTCTGTACATATATAGGCTGCACTTGTCTATAAGCTGCAGGTGTCCACGTTGTAGCATGAGATATTTACACAGAAAGATTTTGTCGTCTTTTTGCATTGAGTCAATTCTTCACGCTGCCGTCTCCAAAGTCATTGATGCCAGGCTTATTCTATTCTTCAGCTCTATTTCCTTCTTTGACAGCCAGATTGATCACCGCATTTACTGATTTGGTTGTTGTTAAATCTGACATGAGTTAATACTTGGCTGGTCTTTAGATTAACCACCTGAGCCTAATGGGAAGGTCCGACACCAGGGACACTGTGTGGCTTATGAAGAAGCTATTTTTTTTCTTTCCTTCCTCCAGTTAAAAGACATAATAACTGGTCAGTTTTGTTGCCACATTTATTATTTTAATTTTCAGTATATTTTTGCTAGATCAAAATTGAAATTTTATTCCCATTTCTATATTGTGGTTCTATTGTTTCTGATTCAGCTGCTGTCAGGAGAAACCCCTTGACTTCCACTGCCTCATGTGACATTGAGAGCTGCTTAAAAAGATGGCTACACTTAGCAGCTGATCGAGAGGGTGGGAGAAGTTGTAACTGAAGGTCTCGTAACCAAATTTGACTGTTTTATAGTATATTTAATTTTATTTTATTCCTTGATTAGTTCTTGATTAGTTCAGATTGATTAGATATGCCCTGTATTTGTCCATTGTTATTTGTTATTATTGTTCATG
The DNA here is from genome assembly GCA_036850595.1 of Rhyacichthys aspro. Lineage (NCBI taxonomy): Eukaryota > Metazoa > Chordata > Actinopteri > Gobiiformes > Rhyacichthyidae > Rhyacichthys > Rhyacichthys aspro. The sequence continues at coordinate 65,933 of JAWCTZ010000072.1, read as the reverse complement.
ATTGTTACGTTTTATAGGTTTATTTACACTTCTTGTTATTCTTTTCACAAACCTCAATAGAGTTTGTTTCTCAAATCAGTGAAACCCTCTATGTCTTTAGGTATTTCTTTTTTTTAAAATAAGTATTACTTACTGTATTTGTTTTATTTAGCAACAAGCCATTTAATATTTATTGAAAAAAGTAGCACTACACAATACAGAGTACCGTCATTTATCATCAATAATATTTTTGAGAATGAATGAATGAAACAAAGAGGCTAGCACTGCTTTGACATGAGGCTGCAGCTCTTTAGCAACGGGGTAAAAATCCTATGGCCCAGATGCGTATAAGAACAGCAGTTGATCTATTATCGGTGCACAGTATATGAGCTGGATCCGAACCGGAACAGCATTTAAATTACTATCGGTGCACAGTATATGAGACGGATCCGGACCAGAACAGCATTTAAATTACTATCAGTGCACAGTATATGAGCCGGATCTGGACTAGAACAGCATTTAAATTACTATCGGTAAGTCTTTTTGTGCAAGTCCAAGTCAAAACTCAAATCTTTGACCACGAGTCCAAGTCAAGTCCGAGTCTTTTGGTACCTAGCCCAAGTCAAGTCCAAGTCTTTTGGTCACAAGTCCAAGTCAAGTCACAAGTCTCTTTGCATATGCAGCTTAATGTGAGTACTTGAAGGGTTATTATTACATCTTATCGTAATGAGTAGATTTGTCCGAATAAAAAGAAAGTAAAGACCAACTCTTTTCCCATTGTATAGCCATACAATATAAACTAAGAAAAGAGTAATTCATTTTCCAGAGGTTAGCATTGATCAAACCAAAAGAAATAGAATTCATCCTCAGGAGGAAGACAAGTTGATGGATTTTAGGGACTATAGCTTTACTGTTTTACACTCAAAATGAATCAAATGCGTCTTACAACAGCAGCTTTTTGTCAAACCTCAGTCATGTAAATCATATTAGTGAAGCCCTACAGCAGGTTGCTGCGTAGGGCTCTGTGGTAACACTCCGAGGGAGGGATGTGAAAATTTGATAAAAGTGTAAGCTACAAACAGTTAGCTTTCCTTTAGCTCGCTGCAAACAAGAAGCTGCAATCTAGACAACAGTTAATAGCAACTGTAGACAAAGCAAGTGGATATATCACACTCTTGTTCCCTCTCCCTGATTCAGCTGAATCTGCTGCTCTGTTCGTGAGCGCGCAGCCCTCACTCACACCTCGTGAGTGAGAACGCGCTCTCTGCGCTGCTGCTGTCTCTGAGCGACAGAGACGTGCGGCTGCAGGACGTGCGGCTGCAGGACGTGCGGCGCGTTGTTCTCAATAACAAATGAATAGTTTATAACAAAATCTAAAAAAAATAAATCTCCACTTCGCTGATTTGACAAATAGAACAAGAAATAAAAAGAGCGCTGAACAGGTGGGAAAAGGTTCATTGTCAAGGAATCTCAAACTGCGAGTCCAAGTCAAGTCCCGAGTCTTTGGACCACAAGTCCGAGACGAGTCGCAAGTTTCTGTCTGTAGCGACTTAAGTTAACTGTAACGAGTCCCCTCCCCATCTCTGCACAGTATATGAGCCGAATCCGAACCAGAACAGCATTTAAATTACTATTGGTGCACAGTATATGAGCTGAGTCTGGGCCAAAGGAGAACATGTAGTAGTTAGTATTGGTATACAGTGCATGGGCCAAAACAGGGCCGACTCCTGCAGAACTTGTCGGACGCGCAGTACTTGGGCCAGTCTTGGGCCGAGGACCCGGGCGCATAGTGGGCCAGAAGAAATGTAAGGGCTTGGGCCGGATGTGAGCCGAGTCAATTTTGCTATCTGGGTATATAATCCAGAGATCAACACTGATTAAACCAAAGGAAAGAGAATTCATCCCCGGGAGGAAGACAAGTTAATAATCCAGCTGATGGATTTTGGAGACTGTAGCTTCACTGTTTTACATTAAAAAAAATAATAATCAAATTTGTTTTACAACAGCAGCTTTTCGTCAAATCTCGCTAATGTAAATCATATTAGAGAGAAAAGGCAGCAGTTTGCAACGTGGGGCTCAGTGGGCGGAGGCTGGGCCCGAAACTCGGAGAAAGTGTAAGCTACAGTTAGCTTTCCTTTATCTAGCTGCTAACAAGAAGCTGCAGTCGGAACAACAGTTAATAACAAATGTGGACAAAGCAGGTGGATAAATGTCACGCTTACCTTCTCCTCTCAATGATTAAGGTATCTGTGCTCTCCTGTTGTGCGCGCGCAGCTCCGTGTCTGTGAGTGAGAGCGCGTTATCTCTGAGCAACAGAGTCAGGGCGGCTGCAGGACGTGCGGGGCCTTGTTCTTAATAACAATTAAGTAGTTTATAATAAAAGTTCATCTCCGCACCGCTGATTTAATTTGCTCCATCTTGTCATCTTCCCCCAACACTTGGCGGCGTATGTCGAAATGAGTGAGGAGACCAAATTAACGCTGTTTAATTGTAATAACTGCTTAACAAGCATAGCCTTGTTAACGGAGCACATGTAACTACTGAGCACGATCAGGTGGAGCATGCGCACTTCTAGCAAGAACGGGCTCTGTTCTGGTACACACATAGCACATACCAAATCATTCCGCAGAATGATCTACATCCTCTACTTTTAGTTAGTGCCTTCTATAAAATATCAGAGGAAACAATCTGCCATTAACAACAAAGTAAAGGCACAGCCGTCTCAAAGTGATATTTTTTTGTAAAATAAATTAAACTAGATTTTTTTTTTGCAATGGCAGAAGCCATTGCAGGTGGTTGCATATTAAAGAATTGCAGAAGAAGGCTGAAATTAGCAGAAGTAAACTCAAATTTGCAAAGAAATCGAAAATTGGCAGAAAGAAGCTAGAATTTGTAGAAGAAATCTAAAATTGGCAGAATTAAGATCAAATTTGCAGAAGGAATTAAAATACAAAACACAAGAATCATGTATAATTACATATATTGAAGGATGCAAAATAAAGTAAATAATACTGTTAAAACTTTGCTTTATTGTAATCATACATAAAATTGATTGATTGAAATTGATTGAACATATGATGTAACAAGGCAGTTGTATGAATCATTTCAAAATATCATGTGAGAAATCCTTTATGAAATACACTGTTCAATGTTAAATTTAACATGCACAGACAAGAAAAACTGATAAAAATGATTAATGAACCTGATAATTGCACTTGTATTATGTAATGTTATTTTAAACAGTATTAGAAGATGAACAATAGTACTGGAAAAAAATCTAAATAAATAAAAATGCTCAAAAAATAGAATGACACACAGAACACAGTATATAATATACATACAAGGATTAATCATATCAATGTTGCAAAAGGAACAGAATATTTGTGCATAAATTAACACAACATGTTCCAGGTCATAACAAATGTATAGTGAAATAAATAACAATAAAATAAGAGATAATTCAATTACTTTTCTAATAAAAGAAAAAATGTAAATGGCAGCTGTATGCTCCACATTGAGAAATATTAAAGATATCAAAATCAACTGAGAATTACATACAGGGTACATTATTGAATACACTGTGTTTAATGCTAATTTTAATGAGTACATGCAAAGTTAAGGAAAAGGTGATTTAAAAATAAACAAACAAAACTAAAAGACTAATAAGTGTAGCAGCTGACACCCAAAGAAATAATAAAAAAAAAAATCTAAATAATAATGTAAAATGGAAAATCAAAATTAATTAAAATTAGTAATAAATTAGGTTAATACACTATATACAATAATAACAGAAAGAAATCAATGATAAAATAGATATTGCAAATATTTTTGTATGGGCAGAGAATAGTGACTGAAAACCTCCCCAGAATTTATGATACAACAAGTCCCAGCCCCAAGTTGTGATCAATGACCATAAATCTGTTGCTTTGTTGGTGTTTATGAATCTACTGTGAAATCCTGAAAAACAAAAGACATGCACATGAACATAGACACAATGGGCTTTCATGCTGTTCAACGATTATTTGAATGAAATAAAGCTATCATTCTATGGATTGCTTACATGTGTGTCAGAATTGAGGAATACATTGAGACTGCAGGTGTCATTATACAATGGTCTATTTTTGCAGCTTATAGTGCAAGTTGTAAAGTGACTGTAAACACAATAAATGTTGTTAAAATAGTATTGGATATGGTACATGCTCAATAATAAAACCTCATTACCTTATTTGCTGCTGCAAGAGAATATTGTGTTTGTATAGCATCACAGTAGTATGATATATTTTGCATTATTTTAAATATAAAATCACAATATGCAGGTTACTGCTGTTGGACAGTTGCAGTCAGGTTCAACACATGATTTGTAGTTAAATTATTGTTACTCTGACAGTGATTCATCAACTTAATACAGACAATGATTGATATTATCTATATAATATAATTACATCATTATAAATAAATATAAATTGACTTAACAAAATAGAGCATATGGCAGCAACAGCCTCACTGCAGTAGGGTGAAGTGACCTGTGTACAGCAGCCTTTTATGGTGGGCCCTACATGCATTACCCTCCCACTCTCCACCGACATGCATGTAGGGGTCCACTATAAACAATAATAAAGGGAAAAGAAAAGCACTGCAGAACTGTGGAACACTGGAAGACTATAGACTAAACTGTAACTGTAACTTGTATAGATCCATGCAAATTCTTCTTCTTCTTCTTCTTCTTCTTCTTCTTCTTATTTATTATTATTGCTCCTGTTATCTTAATGAATTATATAGAATCTAGTATCTCTGTAAACCATATACTCTAATTTCTCTGTTAGCCATAAACTCTGTGGTATTTCTGTAAACTGTATAGAATATTATCTTCTAAGACAGTGACTCATATATACTAATTATATATACCTTGGTATCTGTGTAAACTCTGGGCTGAATACCTGGTGAGCTGTGATTACTTACAACTGAAACTGACCAAGCATCAAATAATAACCATGATTATATTCAAGAAATGGATATGACACAGAAAACTGGGCTGTGATAACTGTAGTAAGTGTGCAACACACCTGAATGGAGACACTGTTGTGGACGAGAGATGTAAATGGCATCTAGCAGTGTGTTCTTCTCAGTGGTGGCAGCAGAGATCAGTTGGACATAACCTCTTGACTCAAACAGTTCCATAATTGGCTTTCTTGCGTAGTGCAGCAGGTTTTCGTTGAAATCTCCACAAACTACAATTGGATGGATGTCCAGAATCTCCAGTGACTCCAAAAGGCCTCTGAGGTTTGTCAGAAATGGTGACATCTTGTAGTTAGGGGGTCTGCTGTAAATGGTAACAATTAATGCAGAGAAAGGAGCATCAACCACAAACTCAAGATCAGTAACATTCTGCGCATAATGTATTTCATGAGCTACAATATAGTTCTTGACATAAACCATCACCTCTGTGGGCTATTTCACTGAAACTGGTGTAGGACTCATGTCATGTCGATCTCTCCAGATACACCACATCAAGATCAAGTCCCAGCATGTGATCACTTTGTCTTTATTTGAATAAACCAGTTTGACAAGTTTAGCAAAAGCCCCATTCACTAGTCCCTGATTCAGATCTATGTTTCTGGTCAGCATAACACTGGCACCTACTGCAACTTGTAATGTGTCAGATAATCCATTAAAGTTTCCTTTACATGGTGTGGTCTGTAGTTCCATCATGCCAGTCCGAGCATCTTTACTATAATCATCTGCTTGGATTGTTATAATGTCATCATGAAACAGAGCTAGTGTTTTAGAGTTGTGCTGTTTATTCGTTGCAAAAATGTGAAGTATATCCTTTTGACAGTTTTCCGGGTCACATGTTGCCTTTAAGAGTAATGCTCTGTCTGCCTCAGATAACTCTCGTGTTAGCTCTTTTACCCTGATGCGGTTTAACATCTCAGCAAATGCAACATCATCTTTCTGCCGCATGATCTCAGTCAGTTATCTTTTCACAGGTCGATGAGAGAGAGGTCATAAACACACAGTGGCAGAGACTGTCTCACTGGAGGTAACTGATAAAAATCACCAACTGCTAGAACTGACATTCCTCCAAATGGTCTTTGTGTACCTTTAATTTGCTTTAGCCTGAAATCTACATATGCAAAAAGCTGTTTGGACACCATGGACACTTCATCAATAATAATGATCTCAGCGTTCATCAGTTCTGCTCTGACTTCATCGAGCTGGTTACCAAGTCCTTGAAATGGAGGTTTTAAACTTCTGGGTAGTTTCAGCACAGTGTGTAGAGTTGTTCCACAGATGTTGAAGGCTGTAGTACCAGTAAAAGATGTCAACAGGACAGTGGGCTTTGAAATATCTGTCTCCTCTGCACTTCTCTCTAATTTCCTAAGTATTTCTGAGGCCTCAGCATGAATACCTTTGATAAGATGTGATTTTCCAGTTCCTGCACCACCGATGATGAAAGAACTGTTCTACATTGACACTACCAACACATTTTATGCACCAGTCTCTTACAGCATAAAACACAGAAGCCTGCATCTGGTTCAAACTCTGATACATTTGACGTTTCATGGTTAGATCTAGTTTTGGAGGTTCAAGCATGATTCTGGCATCTCTCACTGTATTTGACTCACGATTATATTCTGGGACATTCTCTTGTACATCATCATCTGGTTCTCTGGCTTCCATCTCCTCAATACACTCAAGCCTTTCTGCTTCTGTTTGTGGAGTTAATGTGGCCCATGCATAAAAAATTTGCCCATTCTCTTCATATTCTTTTAAGGCACTCTCAACCGTTTTAGCATGCTTCTCATATTTATCTCGGTTTTCCTTCACAATGCTCTGCACAGAAACAATATCATCTGTATAAGGCAGCTGGACACCAGCCTGTTCATAGAAAGACTGGTAAGTGGGAAATGCATTTGTTTTTAGCTGACACTCTGTCCATTGTGGAAGGTAAAGTTTTAACATGTTACCATGACACTCTTCAGGGTTCTTTTCTGGTGAATATCGATGATAGCCGATAATGGCATTTATATCAATGCGTAATCGTTTCTGAACATATCCCAAATCATTCAGCAACGGCATTATATCTTTGCCTTTCTTATCTTTGCCATAAACCAGTCTGCAAGTGGAGGCAAAATCAGCATAACACATCTGCTCAAACTCTGGTGTTTGGTGATCTGTATTTGTCCAAAAGACTTGACATCTAGATGTTTTCACTGCCAGGTAAATGGTTTTCCAGCTCTGACATGGGTCTGCTCAGTCTGACATTGTTATTATCAGTTGGGAGGAACACTACACTGCGAGTACACTTTTTCAGTTGTAGTCCACAAGCTCTAGCCACACATTCTTGTGCACTGACCTCTCTCTTTTTGGAATAAGCTTGCATAATTTGTTGCATCTGGTCAGATTCATTTTTGTTGAGTTGTTGATGACAGTTTTTAGATACTCACTCATCTGAGATTCACTTTTACCAACATAACTACAAATGTAATTGATGCAACTGTAAACACTGGTGATATACTGTAAATCCATATTAGCCTGCCATGCTTTGAGTATTATAGGGTTATAAGGATTGACCCAGCAGTCTTTAGGCTCACGCTTCAGCATTACCACATTAGAATTTGCTATGGCATGTAAGTGAGTTTCATATTTATTCATAGTTAAATCACACTTGACCAAGAGCTCCTCCAAACTCATAGAAGCACTTTCTGGTTCATGTAGCAGTGCCTTTAAAGATTTTAAGTTTTGACATTGTCTCCTTTGAAGCGTCCTCACAGTATTCAGGTCTGGTGATCATGGTCTCTTGAATGGGATTTTTGGGAAATCCAAATCTACATCCACTGTTTCTGCCTTTACGACATGTTCTGGTGTGGTTTTTACTGTGCATCTCTACCTCAGACACCAGTTTATGCAGTTCAGGTTCTTTCTCTGGATCAGGAAGCTTGGCTGAGATGTATTTATTAATGAAATCATTAACTGTCTGATCATCATCTTCCTCAAACACAGGGGCACCTTCTACCCATATGAGACAGTGAATATGTGGACTTCCTTTGTGCTGAAATTCCACTTTGTAGTATTCAACCACTTTTCCAATTGGCTGTGCAGGAGACAGGATTAAATCTCTGAATAATGCTTCAACACATTTGTCAAACATTCTCATTGTAGTCACTGGGTTACTGCGTAAAATTTCACACTTGGTGTTCCAGTCCAACTCATCAACATTAACTCGTTCACCCAGTTGTGCTTTTATTGCTTCAATAAATTTGGGCCAGTTTTTTTCCCCACAACTGGAAGAAGTAAAATACACAGGACAACCTCTCTGTCGTATTATTGCGTACAAATCTATCAAATCTATGCTGGTGTTCCTCTCAGAGGAGTCATGAATCTCACTGCATCCCTGTTCCTTATCAGTTTGCCCACCTCTTTTTTATCTTGTAACACTGCTGAAGTAATTTTGCGTCCGTCTCTGGTCACAGGCTTTGCTTTGCATAACTGAATGCTCATACTAGACCTGGCCAAATGTATTTCATTAACAAACTGTGCAAAGAATATAATAAAAATAGTTTGTGTCTCTTGGCAAACCTGTCATCAACAGAAAAAAGTCTGGTTTTGAAATAGCTGCTTGGACTTAATTTAATAGGCCTCTTTTTGTCCAGTGTGTTCTGACTAGTGGGAAACTGAACAGTGAATACCATTGCTTCCAGGTTTGGTGTTTTAAAGAAACTGACTGGGTTATTTCTTTCTGCTGGAGCTACAGAGTAGATTCCTTCAGTGTAACACAAGATTTCATCAGAAACATCAGGAGGCTGAAGGTATGATTCAAGAGCAATGCCACCATTTGGTTCATCTCCTTCCTGTTCTGTTTGATTACTGTCATCATTATCCTCATTGTTTGTTTATTTGTTTTAGCTCCTATCTCACACACTGCATCTTTCTCAAATGTATCTATTTCTACCTAATCTGCTTCATCATAATCACTGTCTTTCATTTCATTCTCACTGTCACTCTCATCCTGATCAAGTGTAGGGTCACATAATTCTGGTTGGTCCTTGATTTCTATGTCTTTGTACTGTGGATGAATGTCTTTCAGTTTCTGTAGGGCTTGTACCAATTTAGACCAGGTCACAGCCAGAAATATTTGATGGCCTTTGTAGGAAAGCTTTCTCTTCAGCTTGATTCTCATCACCTGAGACTGACTTGTGAGTCTGGGCAAAGCATTGACAGTTTCCCTAACCTCAGATGGGACACAAACCACATTTCCATGTATAGCTCTCTGTCCTCCTTTAGGAAGTGGGATGATCTTGGCAAAGGCTATATATTTATATATGAGGTGTCTCTCCAGAATATTAAGACCAAACAGCTCTGGTGGAATGTCTGCAAGTTGTAGTTTATTAACCACTGCAAGGGAAGGCATATAACTCTTTTATATAACTTTTTTTAAATGGTCATGACAACAGTGACAAATCCATTTGCCCTTTTTCTCATCTGGTACTTTATATGATTGGTTAATGCACTCATCACAAATATGAACATATTCTCCAGTTAAACACTGTTCAACCACATCACGGTTCTTTTCATAAACTGACGTACAGGGCTTCACTTGGTTTGGAAACAAAGCTTTGTGACAAACTGTACAAACATATGTGGGGTTTCTGATTTGTGCTCTGAAAACATTTGCCTTTTCTCACAGGTCATTATTTTGATGGCTTTCTTTAGGCGTTTCCTGACATTGTTCATGTTGACAGTTCATTAATCTGTATTTCTTAATGACATTCCTTGCACATCTCATTTTGTGTCTTATTCTGAACTCGTTTTTATATTTCTTTTGCATTAAAATTTTCATCAAAAGCTTGTGCTTGGTTCTGAAAGCGTCATTTGCATAACGTTGAGTGATATACTTCCTCTTAGTTTGAAGGCTGTGTAATTCATATATCTATTTTGAATGTACTTCTTCTGTCTTAGTCTGTGTCATTCATGTATCTATTCTTAAGTAGACAGTTTAATCTACCTTGTAGATCTGGGTAATTTCTAGTGTGACACTGTCTGAAAAGCCCACACATTGCTTCTCCTCTCTCGATTTGATGCTCCTGAGTTTTTCTTTCTTCTGCCGCTAAACACATGTAATTAACAGTCTGTCGAACTCTGTTGTACAGTGCGTCACCTTCGTCCAAGACGAGATGCAAGTCTGCGGTAGTGAGGTTTTCATTCTCGTGAAGAAAGGCCAAAAACGTTGCAGAATTAGCAGCGCACTGTGTTTGGTGAAGAGTATTTCCCAGATGCTTGTGACCATGAAGCTCGTACACATATTTCATCAGGTCCTTGTGTCTGGGTTCGGTTACGTGTGGAAGACCTAGCGTCAGTGATCACTTTGACTGCAGCGGGACTTTCTCTTAAACATGCACTCTTTACCTGCGTGCCACCACAAGAATCGGCTATTGTCGGTCACTTCTCTGGACACACCTGGTGACATTACCTGTCTGTTCCGGCATGAATCGGCTGTTTGCTCTGAACCCTGTGCTGTTACCTCTGCGCTTCTCTCAGAATCACCTTCTCTTACTCGCTTCCATCTCTGAGCAGCAGATGATGAACGTTTGGACTTGCGTGGCATTTGTGTGGTTTGAACAGTCAAAAGCTTTGGAGCAAATAACCTCGTTACGTTAGCTTAAAGACGTCAACCATGAACTAGAACCCCAAATGTTTTACTAGCCGTTTAATTACCTCAGTTACGTTCACTTACTTCACGCAATTCTAAAAACACAATAATTACACTGTAAAAATAGTTTATCTACTTAAATACACTAGCTTTAGCTTAATGGAACTTAACAGCCTTAATTAGCACAAGTCAAACCAGGAGCGTCTCTATTGAAATTGGCTGAAACGTCACTTAGCAGGGGCAAAAACAAGGTTAGCCGTTTAGTACAAAGTATTGCTTTTCTTATTAATGTGCACAATTTAAGGACAATAGATCAACTACAACTTTAAAAATGCACACTTAAAATGGATTTACAAATACAACTTCAAATATATTCTTCTGTATCAATATTAGCGTGTATAAACTTAAATAACCCTAACCCTATACCACTTAATGAAAAACTTTTTAATTCTATATAAAGACTTTAAGGAACAAATATGATGTAATTTCTGATATGGTGGGTGCACTGCTGGTAGTGGAGCTGGTGATGTCGTCAATGGTCAGATGATCAGGAATTGTTCTTCAATACCACCTTTTTTACCAAAGCAACAGGAAATGGTCTGGTCTCACACTGAAAACTGTTGATGGTTCACAGGGCTCTGTAAAATCAGTACTGAAAACAGTCAAATCTTTGAAAATCTTATTTCAAATCTGGAATTTAAAAATCTGAATCTGAAAATCTGAATGAAATATGAATGTGAAATATGAATGTGATAATCTGAATCTGGAAATCTGACTCTGAATGAAATCTGAATCTGAAAATCTGAATCTGGAAATCGAAAATCTGAAACTGGAAATCGAGGACAGTGGGAACGACAGCGACAAAAGAGGTTGCTGAGTCCACCAGGGCAGGGCCAGGTCTATCTGGATCTGAAAGACAAGAAATAAAAAAACTGTAAGAATGTTTCTGTCTATAGAAAACACAGATGATTGTTTTCTTCTGATTATTTATACAGTTTAAGGACTCACTTGGAGATCCCATCTTTTTATTGAGTAAATATGGGGAAATAAATGGGAGCGTGATAAGGTACCTGAGAAATCAGTTCAGCTAAGCGCAGTCCACAGGAACAAACCTACAGAATACACAGAAAGAAGAAAATATTAAAGGAAGCTGGCTTTAGTGCGATTCTCCACAGGGTTCAGTTTGGTTCTGTTTAGTTAGAGGTTCCAATAAAATGGTGGAGCATGTGTCAAACCTCATTTTGTCTTTAGTCTAAGTGTTTTACTGGTTTATGTCAAGAAACCATGAAAACGGATTTGACACCGTTATGTTAATGCTTTTCATGTTCTGTATCTTGAGATAGTTACATAACATTGCTTTAAGTTAGATGTACTCACCAGACAAAGGCAGTTCTTTTCTGAAAAGAACAGAAAAAAGAACACAGAAAGAAGACAACAGTGTCAGTGCATATTCAAACCTGGGTTCTCTCCAAGTCCAGCTTCCTCCCAATGCTAACAAAGAAAGCTAAGAACACATTTGTAATTATCTATATTAAAATGCTTAAAGATATTACCAAAAAGATTTTTAAAAAATGTCAATATGAAATGCACATCATGCCACTTATTACAAAAAGTGAAAGGGAGACTCTGTTGGAGACAAATGTCAGTACTGGCTCAAAATTCCCTTTGCACAATTGAATGAATTAGTCTGGATCAGAGTTGAAAAATTTAAATCAGAGACAACAGAAAAGTGACAGGTATGAAGAAGCATAAGCCAGAAAACCAAGCAGGGTAGTGTGGAAATGCTAAATGCTATTGTCTTGTGGAAAGTGTCAGAAATGCGAGTGACATTAAAGTTAGGTTCATAATAACAACAGTGTGTTTGAAAGTGAGTAAAGCTCCAAATCCTTATAATGGCTTTTATTTTCATACACAGAAAAGCATTGGAAACGCTGCACATTCTATTCCAAATTAAAACATGAACAAAAAAGTGACAAAATTTGTTATTCCTTTACAGAAAGTGAATAAAAAAGAAATATTAGGCTGTATCTTCACAAACTTAAACATTTACAGTATAAACTGAAAAATGCCTTAGATTTATCTTTCCGGTCATTCACTGAAGTAATATTTCATTGTATAACCACTGCATTTGAGAAGCTGACACATCTGTGTTGCATGGAGTCAACCAGCTTCTGGCTCCTGTGAACAGCTCAGGACCACACTATTCCTCTGCATTTCTTAGTTTTGCATCAGAAACTAAAATAATTTTTCATGTTCCCCAAAGCTTTCTATTGGATCAAGGTCCAAGGATGCTGGACACTCCACAACAGTCTTGTTGGTCTGTAATAGGGATGCACATTTGCATTTTCTTTAACCAATAATTGAACGCCTTAATAATCAATAATCGGTTAACAATTAAAGGTCCTATATTATACTATTTAGAAGATGATACAGTGTATTTTGGATACATTTAGGTTACCATATCACGTTTTGCAACATGAAACACACAATAATTATCTTATACAAGCGGTTTGGATGAGCTCTCATCATGAGTCCAAAGTGAACGGTCTGATTTGGCGCTGTCACTTTATGGCTCAGCTCTCACACTAGAGTTGCGCTGGAAACAGAACTGAAGTAAACACGGTACATCGTAGCACAGTAATAACTTTTTCAGCAATGGCTTTGAGAGTAACTGAGCCGTATATCTTCGACCCAGAATCTGACTCTGAATTTGAAGAACATGAGCAAACACAAAAACCTCGAAGGCTTCTACAAGACGTTTCTGCTTGGTAAATGAGAAACTATTAATTGTGTACGTTTCTATGGTGTAGCTCGTAGCATTGCGCGTTAACTGCTTCTGTTTATATGTTCACATGTGGAAATGGCCGTACAATGCCTACTGAAGTTGAGAATGTATGCTGCCTGGAGACTCCTAAGGTAGCTGTTATGCAGTATATTGAAAGAACTATAATAAAGTAGCCTAGCAATATGTAGAGCTATGCAGTAATACTTGTTAGTAACACATGTTGCTGACGGTAAGTAAGCTAACACAGTAGCAGCGATGCTTCTTTGTGCGTCTGAGCTGCACAGCATTGCACTTGTTGACAGTGCAGGAGAGAGGGGCAGGAGGAGTGTGGAGGAGCACTTCCTGGAGAGGAGTGGTTTATTTCACATATTGACGTCATTGCGTGAAACAGCTCGTTGAAAGGACTGTAGCTCAAACTAAATAAATTACTTAAACATGCGCGAATGAAAACAAAACAACGTTAACATGGTTAAAAGCTCAGAAAAGTCGATTTTGCATAATATGGGACCTTTAATGGACAAAAACTGTGGTGTCAAATATGAATCATAAACAAAAGTTTTTTGTTTGTTTTTTTTCAACCTAAAGCTACAATGTGACTTCAACACAGCAGTAGGAGCAGCATCTTGGTTCTTGCTGTGTTAACCATAATGATATTGGGATGTTTCTCATACTATGTATTAGACCTATTTATCTCATTCCAGGATCATAGATCAGTCCGAATACATCGAAATACTTGAAATCATGTTGTCTCACGCCAAAGAGGAAATGCCCTTGAAGTAAATGTTTCAATAAGACAATGGCCCCAAACACAGCAGTAAGAGAAGCATCTTGGTTCCAGACCAACAAGACTGCAGTTATGGAGTGTCCAGCCCAATCCCCAGACCTTAATCCAACAGAAAACTCGTGGGGAACACCAAAAATGCTGTTTCTAAAGCAAAACCAAGAAATGCAGCGCAATAGTCCAGTGGTCCCGGGCTGTTCACAGGAGCCAGAAACTGGTTGACTCCATGCAACACAGATGTGTCAGCTTCTCAAAAGCAGTGGTTATACAATGAAATATTAGTTCAGTGATTCACAGGAGAGATAAATCTAAGGCATTTTTCAGTTTATAGAGTAAATGTAAAGAAAATTGCAGGTGAATGAATTCTATTTTTTAACAGCTTAATATTCCATTTTCTTCACTTTCTGTAAAAGAAATAACAAATTGATAATTTTTTGTTCATGTTTTGATTTACAACAGAATGTGCAGTGTTCCCAATGCTTTTGCGTGAATGAAAATAACAGCTATTATAAGGATTTGGAGCTTAACAGACTTTTTTAAACACACTGCTGTTATACATAACTATTACATTTGTTAAGGTAGTTCTCTTCAGCTGAAGACTTCTGCTATCAATAATTTATTCATTTATCAATTTCCATGTGTTTTAAATATTATACACTGCTGTTATTAATGAGATAAATATATATTTTGTTTATGGCTCGGGGGTTTCAATGAAAAATGTATGAAATTATAAAATATATAACTTCAAAGACTGTCTTCTCAAAATGAGTTATTTCTCACACTCTGAGTCAGATATCTCCGCTTCAAGAGTACCTACAAGCACCACATAAAAGAAACCAGTCTTTTACCTTACTATATTCTCAAGACTTTCACTGAGGGGTTTGTTGATATATCATTCCTATCCTGAGTTGCAGGTCAATTTATACCAAAAATCATGGTGAATATTGATTTTTTAGAGACTATTGTCAGTATTCTCTAATTTACTAAAGAACAAAATAAGATATCCAGAATCCCCTCTGTAAAAGTCCTTTCATCTAATATGTCAATAAAATGAAAAAGAATTTTAAACCTGGTTCTATCCAATTTCCAGATTTTGTTTTTGGACATTCGTGCAAACTACTGTATATTTACTTATTAAGTATATAGGGCCTTGTTTGCATATTAAAACATTCATTTACACAAAACTTGTAATAAATTTTTTCATAGGTTTACACCAGCAATAAAGTGGAGACGTTACACAGTGCCTTCTTATCATTTAAAAAAATCTATAGTGTTTCACCTTAATATTTTAAACCATTTAATATGACTCACCAGAGCAGATGAACAAGTGGAGACCAGCGCAGCAGCGACAACAGGGACATGAATGAGAGAAACAGACAAATATGGATTACTATTAAGTACTAGACCCGCGAAATCACACAATCCCGCGTGCGCTGTAGGTGCTGCGTCATTCACGGTCAACAACAGTAGCGAAGGCTAAAGACATAAAATATGACACTGAATTTACTCAGTGAGAGACGGTTGTGTGTATTCGACACACTGACATTAAAACTGATTAATACTGTGATAATTATGTGGTTGGAAAAGACTAGGCTGCGTAGCCTACATTTAAACTTCCGAATAATGGCCGCTACTAGCAGCAGTTGTTAGCTAGCTTATCTCACGTCGTCTGCTTTGTGGTTTCATTCCAAAAAAGAGTTTTTAAACACACTATACCTCTCCACACATTTCTAACAATAAAATAACAAGGTCGTGACAATTTCTGACTATTTTTATCTCGCCAAACTAAGCTAGTTGTGAATTAATTTGAGGAGTATTGAATGAGCCTACACACCAGGAACGACGTCAACCGACGAGACTGGACAGACGCAAGTCTCGCGACGTAGTCATGGTGGTGCGTTCATGTCAGCTTGTATAACAATTGGGACTGTAAGATAAATGAAATATATATCTGGGTGTCATTTTGCCCTGGTTTAGTGTGGGGTAAGGAAGCTGTCAAAAGGGATGTGTGTGTGCAAGTAAACGTCCGTTTATATTTGTCTATTGTTGTGCATAAACTGAAATGTGTAAACTCTTGTATAAGAAAATGTGATTGCAAAAGTTGCAACTTTCCAAAATTATAAATATGAAGTCCAGTTTTACGGTTGGGGTTTCTTCATTGCGAATATGAAGAGAAATTTTACGATTGTGGTTTCTTCATTATGATTACGAATTGACAGCTGTGATCCGACTTTCAAAAATACGTCACGGGGTCACAGGCATTATGTATCGAGTCGAAGATACACCGATTCCACAAACTGCGCATGCGTCCAAAGTTCGTTCAACTTCAAGGCGCAAAGATGTCCGAAGTAGACGCTCCAAACACTGAGCAGAATCAGGTACTTATTTACGCCATCTAATGTTCTCACTACCTCGATTTAATAAATCGAGTCTACGTGGCTATTTATTACAATAGCTGTACTTATCGGTTCGGGGGTTAGACAGTGAGTATCACCAGCTGTGTATCTGTACTTGGCTATACAATATCCAGGGGTGAGAACTACAAGTCACATTTTGGGTGAAATTGAGTTATACATATTACATGAAAGGTCTTGATAAACTCTGTTTAATGCCCCCAATATTACAATTACAAAGTTGTCAGTCAATATTATCTAAAGCAGATTAAATTTTCAATTGAATAGTAACAACTGATCTGATTTACAGGAATCACTGATGACAGAATTAATGAGTCGTCTTCGATCAAGGATTAGTGAGGTTATAGATCAGCCACATTTGGATTTGGACTATTTCCAGTACATTATAAATCAGGAGGTGTTCATCTTTACATCTGCATCTATGGTTTTTGATGTACCAACGGATGTTGTAGAGTGTCTTCTAAGCCTTCAGTGGAAAATAAATGCAGCCCTTCATCAAGAGGGACCTCGTGCTCTTATCACAGAAGTGAGCACTGGCCGAGGGCGACCCAAGTTAAGGGTTTCTGAAGACCTTCTGGTCCATCTCATTGACATGCCCTTACCAGTGTCATGTATTGCACACCTGCTGGAAGTCAGTGAATCAACCATCTTCAGGCGCATGCGTGATCTTTATCAACAAGATCCTCCTACAGCAGCTTATCTGACACTGAATGACAATGCTGTCCTGTCAATAAAAACAGACTTCCCAGTGCAGGATACAGGATGGTAAAGGGTTGCCTGCAAGCTGATGGACACAGAGTTCAGTGGGAACGCATCAAAAACTCTATGCACAGAGCTGACGCCCCTGTGTTTTTGAAAGAATGATGCAGCTTGGGTGCATTGTTAGAAGGACATACTGTGTACAACGTCCTCTGTACTTAGTACACATTGACACAAATCACAAGCTAATAAGGTAAGGGCGAATATTACTGGAGCTTTGATTGAAAAACAATGGCGAAAATTTTTTTTTTTCCTTTTATTCAGGTACAACATCATCAAATTTGGGGCAATAGATGGGTACTCCAGAAAGGTTTGTTATTTAAGATGTGAAATTTTTAGTTATTTTAGACATAATATTGCTTGTTTGTGTTTGTACAGATCATGTACCTGGAGCCAGCAACAAATAACAGATCAAGCACTGCTCTTTCATTTTTTCTGAAGGCAGTGGAAAAATATGGATGGCCTTCCAGGTAATTTGTGATGTCTGCTTGGGACAATATACACCTGTGTTTGTATTATGAGGGCTCTAATATTGACTTTCACCACATACTTTATAGGGTCAGGGGCGATGAGGGAGTAGAAAATGTGGCAATAGCTGACACCATGTTCAGCGTGAAAGGGACAGGAAGAGGTAGCTTCATAGCAGGCAAAAGTGTACACAATCAAAGGTTACTGTCTTATATATAAATCTACAGCAAGAAACTGTATTTTGGGGAATCAGTTACAGTCAAAAAGAATCATGACCTAACCAAACTGCAGAATACCAAACAAATCTATAAACTGTTTGCTATTTCTGTGAACTAGACATAGGAGACTATGCATTTGTTGTTTTCCTGTTGCTTTATTCTGTGTTGAGATGGGTACATTTTGTCTCTAATTTAGAATTGAGCGTTTGTGGCGAGACGTCTGGACCAGTGTAACCCATCTTTACTATGATGTGCTTCACAGCCTTGAGGAAGACTGCCTTCTGGATTTATCTGACACAATGCATTTGTTTTGTGCACATTATGTGTTCCTACCTCGGCTGGCTGATACACTTCATACCTTTGCAGAAGTGTGGGACAATCATCCTTTGAAGTCTGAAGGTGGACTCAGCCCTAACCAACTCTGGGATTTGGGGCACATGCAGAACCCTGCTGGTGAGACAGAAAACTTGCATGTTTGTTAACAAATTTCTGTTTGTTGCTTCAAATCCTTTTGCTTTTGTACATTTAAATTTAGTATTGTTTACTAATGACAGAACCTGGAGTTGTTTGGAACAGACTGGGAGACATTTCATGGTGTCAGTGAAGAACCTTTTGGAGTTCAAGTTCCAGAAAACGAGTGCCCTCTGTCTCCAGTCGCAATGGAAGCTGTGAAGTCCATCATCAATCCCACTGCGCCGTCAGAATCATATGGTAGAGACTTATATGTGTCAATGGTTCAGTTTATTCAGAGTTTGGGGACAAGTCACAGAATATTTTTTACAAAAATATGACCAATTACTGCAGAGCTGACAAAATTGTTTCTCTGTAATGTACTTGCACACTTGGTTTAGAGCATTACAGCACAGTATATGTATCTAACTTGAATATATACATGCAAGCCATACTTAAGATGTATTTGTGTACGTTGTGATAACAATACCATATGCCTGATGAACACCTGATGAATGCCCAAATGTCATTTGAGTCTGAATAAAATCTTCACTTTTGGGAAGACAGTAATAACTGAAGGACTGCACTGCACTTTTTGTAAAATTTATTAAATACATATGACAACCTCCAAGCCTTACAAATGATGTATTTTAACACAGCTCCAGACTTGTGCATCTCTGCCTCACACACTCATTCTGTGTTGCCTTTTGTAAATAGCTAGCTCTATAAATAAGAGCCTTTACAGTAATACTGGAAAAATGTCAGCAAACAATGTTTTTAAGCTCTTGACTTATAACACTTCTAACTCTGAATGATGATCAAATAACTCATACCATATGAAAGGATTGCCCATGAGATAGGGCTGTTTCCATAATGTTTTTGAATTCACTGAATGTTGTCAGGTGAGCAACTGGAAATGTAATTGTGCGACTACATGCACTTAGAGTTGGAAAACAAATTGTATGTTGTGTGTCGCAATCATGGTGGAATTTCACTGATATGATGAAGTCCTTCTTTTCACTTGGAAGAAGAGGCTTATGTGCCTGTCCTATTATCCACTGCATAATTCTGCCAACAGTCATCTGCTGTGGAACTTCACTTTCATTGCTCTGGCCATCTTGTTCTTAAATAACAGATGGATGTTAGTGTGAAAAACAATACATCAGTAACTGAGTACCAACTTAATCTTACCACAATCCTCAACTCCCTGCAGAAAGTCTTCTCTGCTGTATTTCACAGAGCCCTTTTCACTAAAATCAGGTTGGCACTTTTCCAGGATGAAAGCTGCATCCACCTGCAAGAACAATGCAGAAACATTATAGAACAACAACAGTGTATTTCTTGCAATAATTAAAATGTAATGGGAATAATCTATCGAAGATAAATGCAGACCCTGTCATCTTCCCCTGGAACAAACAGTGGCAGACAAAGTTCTGAGTGTGTCTTTAAAACATTCAGCAGGTCATACAGGTGCAAGCCTTTTCTGAGCTGGTCAAGCATTGGGACAACTCTCATAGTTGAGTGCAGTACAACAGCCCTGAAACACAAACAAAAGGTTAGCAAGTTATCAGAAGTACTTTTGTAGCAAGTGCTGTATATAAAATGATTTTGTAATTGGGAAAATTGTTAAATTCTAAAAAGAGTACATGGCAGTTTTCATAGACAGTTCAAAATTACTACCTAGTTTTAAAAACTACCTGATGATGAGATCTTTTTTTATCCACAGACACTTTTCCAGTGTATCCACAGCTTAAAATGTCACCAGTAAACTGATTAATGTTCTCATCAGTTGCTTGGTTTATCTGAAAGCACGAAAGGCATTAACAGAATTGACTTGTCTAACATATTGTCACTTAAAGTATGCCCAGTGGACTGCTGACTGCCAAGTAATTCTCAATCTTGATGTCACTGCAACAGATTAGTCTTCTACACCAAAATATCCCGATTAATGGCAATTATACCCATAAGCTTTTCATATCATACATACACTATATTGCCAAAAGTATTTGCTCGCCTGCCTTCACACGCATATGAACATGAGTGACATCCCATTCTTAAACCATAGGTTTTAATATGATGTCGGCCCACCCTTTGCAGCTATAACAGCTTCAACTCTTCTAGGAAGCCTTTCCACAAGGTTTAAGAGTGTGTTTATGGGAATTTTTGACCATTCTTCCAGAAGTGCATTTGTGAGGTCAGACACTGATGTTGGACAAAAGGCCTGGCACGGAGTCTCCGCTCTAATTCATCCCAAAGGTGTTCTATCGGGTTAAGGTCAGGACTCTGTGCAGGCCAGTCAAGTTCTTCCACACCAAACTCACTCATCCATGTCTTTATGGCCCTATGGCTTTGTGTACTGGTGCAAAGTCATGTTAGAACAAAAAGTGGCCATCTCCAAACTGTATAGTGTATCAGAAATTCCAGAAGCATAACTCCATAATAAGTGTGTAACAATTCCCAGTCTGTGACATCACTGGTAGACACTTGTATGCTGTCTGAATCACCAGTGCATAAGTATCTGTAGCACCACTCACGCATGAAGTTGGGAAGAGGTCCGCCTTGTGCTAAACTAACTGCCATGATTTCTCCTGCAGTCGTACATATCAGAAAAACAAAATACTGCAATTACTTGTCACTAGTGATTAATTTATATGCAGCTGTAGCGAGCGGCGAAAGTTCCAGAATGGTCTCGCTTGTATCACTATTTAGTACACCTTACTTCTCTATTTGCTATCTTTTTAGAGTTTATAAGTCAGTACAGCCTTCACCTCTCTGAGGGGGATCTGATGGTAATATAGGCAGATTTATTATTCTCTTAAAGAGTTCCCTTTTTCTTCACTTTCTTAATTCAAGAACCTGGTTCCTAAATTATTACTTTCTGCTATTATTAACCCTTTTTATCTTTAATTAGGAGCTGGTTATTACCACAGTGTTCCAACCTATTTTATACTGACTTGACCAGGGCCCAATGATTTCCCCTTGTGTTCTCACAGGTTCAGCGTCACGGTCACTCACCTGAAGATGATTTGTCGTGGGCTGCTGTTCCAGGCCTCTGCGTCAACTTGTAAACCAGTGACTCTCTCAACTGGGAGCTGAGTCAGGGCTTGCTGGCAGATTCTTTTTAAACACTCAGACAAACGAATATATTCTTTTCAACCTTGGAAATAAAGTGTCTCTATTTCCGTTGGTTTGTTTTTATTTAAGACAAGACAGACAATACAGATAAGACACAACAAACTGCAGATGGGAGTTTCACGCCTGTAGACTTCTGGGCTAGTGCTTATAGGTCTACTGCCAGGGCTAGCGCTGTCCTTTAGGCCGTATATTCCTTTATAAAGTGAGTCACTCTACTCAGAAACCCAGTCTTGCAGTATATTCCCTTCAGGGGTCAACAACATACCAATATAAGGCAGTGGATAAGACCTTACTCAAATGATTGCTCAAAGAGTAGGCACTGCTGAATTTGAGCAGCACATATTTATACAGCAGAACCGGAAGACCTGAGAGTGTGACAAACTCCTTACATGGGTAACAGGAAACTGTGCGGTAACTGTGCGGTTCCTCCATACATGGGCAACACCTGTTGCGGTAAGTTCATGTAACCAACATACCACTTAACAACATGAGCACACACAAATGATGAGCACACACAAATGAAAAAATTAAAATGGATGAATAATTGATAAGTATGTTCACAAAAATGAATAAGTAATGAAATAAAAATACATATATATATATTATTTCACTCAGCAGAACAGCATGTGTAACACATATGATTCATGAGCACATTCACAAAAAAATAAATGAATAAATGGATGAATAAGTGATAAAATAAAGATACATGGTTCAAACAGTATTATTTCAAATGGCAAAACAGCATGTGATTAAATATATGGGGCTATTATTATGGGGCTATTATTGTCGCAAAAAGATTTGTGCGTGCGTAAATAGATTTGTCTGTGATATGATGTGTGCGTATCAGGTTTTGTGCGTGCGTATCAGGTATTGTGTGTGCGTGTTACGTTTTGTGTGTGCGTATCAGGTTTTGTGTGTGCGTATCAGGTTTTGTGTGTGCGTATCAGGTTTTGTGTGTGCGTATTACGATTTGTGTGTGCGTGTTACGATTTGTGTGTGCGTGTTACGATTTGTGTGTGCGTATCAGGTTTTGTGTGTGCGTATTACGATTTGTGTGTATGTAAAATGATCATATTGTAAAAGCAAATAAGCTAAAAAGTTCTAAGTCCTACGCACAAAGCTCTAATTACACACAATACTTTTGGTACAGTTCTGCCATGTCAGATCTGTGGATTCGTCTGTAACTAAACGGTCATTTGCCCTGAGTTGAGACTTACAGGCTGTGGACTGGTCGATGAAACAGTGCACCAGCAGATAGCGGTAGTGGTTAATGAGGTTCTGTAGGCATGGAGGCAGAATATACTGTTTAACTCTGAGACCTAGAGTCTTGTTAAAATATCAGATAATATAAATTCTGATGTGCTGGCAGCAAAAAGCATTTGGTAACCGTTTAGCAGTAATACACACAGAGATAGCCGTTGTCTGTCTCATAAAGACACTCTCTAAAAAAAAATAGTTCGATTTTGCCCCACAGCTTATTGAGGGTTGACTGCTTGACTAAGCTGCCAGCAGATGGCAGCAGCGAGATATAAGCTGCCCTCTGCTTCAAAGTAGCCATCTGCTACGGTTACCAAATGCTTTGGCAAATTGTGCAAATACATAATGTAAATTAAGTCTAACTTACATTATGTGATAACTGATATATACTCTAATAATGTGTAATTTTTTGCACACTTTTCATAACTAGGCAATGACAAAACCCAAAGTGATCGAGTGCCCCTCATGTGGGGGTCCTAATCGAGTGTACCTGTGGGCACTGCCTCACAACACTACAGAGTCAAGCAGTGAGATGCCAGCAAGGCTGGATAAAGGCGACTGGATGGGCCTCTACGGTAAAAAAAAAAATAGGAATGCTGGCAGAACAATTATGTCAGCGGAGCTTTCTGTGAGTTTCTTCTGCATTTTATATCAGCTGAGAAGAAGAAAAAAAGTTTGAAAACATGAGAGTTTTGTTCTTAAGCCTCAGTTATTTTTTTTGTAATTACACTTATTCTTTTTCTTACAGGTCCTCAAGCTACATGAGCTAGACCAGTGCCCTGTGCTGTTCTTGGGAAAAGAAGGTCGGAATAAGCAGCTGATTGCTGATATTATCCACCACTTCCCCAACGTGGACTCAGTGGGACAGGACATTCTTAAAAAAATGAAAAAGCTGTACGAGCATCTTTTAAAAAGTGAGCTCATTCACAGTTTTTATTACTTTTGTGAAAGACAAGGGAGATACAGTATAAGACACAGAGGAGGGGCAGAGAGACAGAGTTTTACAGACACACATAAGAAGAAGAGATTCTTTTATTTTTCATTTGCTGTAGAAAAATTGTTGTGAAAAATTGTGAAAAAAGTTTAACAGATGCATATGTTTCCTGCTTCTACTAACACTTTTTTTTCCACATTGTTTTGATGCTAGCCCCCTTAAAAGTTCATAAACAGAATGTTCTAAATTCCTGAATGGAGGCAACTGGAGGCAAGACGATACCACATTTTCAATGGAGAAATTAGTATTAGGTACAAAATATGTCAAATTAAGATGGTTTTGACAAATGACAACCACTCTGCTACATGTAGGTAATGTCAGAGCCTGTTAATATACTTCACATTGTATGTTTATTTAATGTGCACATTAGTAAAGTTAGACTTTTGGCAGCTGGCAAAATTCTTGATTTTTAGTCCTTACAGAAATGTTGATTTCCAAAATAGTTCTTTCATTGGATGTTCTTATTATTTCTATTTTATATTCTATTATTTCTATTTTTTCCATTTCTAAATAGACATGTAGTTTATGACAATGTGGCTTTCATGTAATTGGTTAGAGCTTATAATAATAAATTTGTTTTTCTTTGTGCTTCAGGGTTGTTTGCTCCCCAATTATTGCAGCCTTCTTCTTCTTCATCTGGTCCTATGCCCCATGCCTCAGCCACAGGATCAGCACCAGAGCAAGAATTTGTGCTTCAACTAACAGCTGTTGACCCTCTACCCCCATCTTCTCAGCCTCTACCCCCATCCTCTCACCCTCAACCCCCTCCTAACCTTCTGCCTTCATCCTCTCACCCTCTACCCCCTCCTAACCCTCTACCCCCATCCTCTCACCCTCTACCCCCTCCTAACCTTCTGCCTTCATCCTCTCACCCTCTACCTACTCCTAACCCTCTATCCCCATCCTCTCACCCTCTACCCCCTCCTACCCTTCTGCCTCCATCCTCTCACCCCCTACCCCCTCAATTATGTATATATTTTACATCTTATTTTTAATTTTTTTTTCTGCATGCCCTTAGCTTATAGTTTATAGTTTTAAATATATTTTATTATCAGTATTTTATGTTTCATGTTGCACGACAGCACCGAGAAAAATTCCTAGTCTGTGAACCTACACTGAAAATGACTATAAAATCTTTCTGATTCTGAAGGGCGCAAGAGCAGAGTCTTTTAATCAAGGTTATTACTATAATTTGATAACTAGTTCAATAAAAGTAGACTATAATTAAAAAAAGAACATGCTCAACTTGATAAAAAGAAAGAAAGAAAAGTAACACTTTTATCTCGCATCACTGCAGCTGATTTATTATGGACTTACACTGGCTATTTAAATGTCATTACCACAAAAACCTGTCATATTGTTCAAAATGATCATATTAGTATTACATCTCGCTCTTAAACATTATTTGTTTCATTTTGGTGAGTGACAGGAGCTTCATGGTAACGCTCAGGGGCAGGGCTTCAGCTTTAGACAAAAGTGAGCTCTTTTGGCTCAATATCTAACAACAAAGCACTTTATGGAGGATGGAAACGGAGTGGACAGATAGGATAATAACATTATGGCTGTACCGGTCTCCTTCTCTACATCTTCCTTCAAGTGTGTGCGGGGCTCGCACTGAGCTGCTGCGCCGCCGCAGCGCTGTGTGCTACAGCCGCGGAAACTGGAAACAAGTGGCCGAAATGTGGCTGGTGTGGTCCTGGTGACTGATATTATTCTGCTGTAACTCATGAGTACCATCTCCTGTGTTGCTACATGTGCGCATTCCCCTGTGTAATGATGAATCCATCAGACGGTCGGTCGTTTCTTGCATCAAACCAGCGCTAAATGCGAGCAAGACATTACACTGAGGTAGGGCTACTCCATCAACTCAGTTTGCGTGGGCGATCGACTAGTAGCTCGCGATCGACGTAATGGGCACCCCTGTTCTACAGTGTTGAGTGCAGGAGAGAGGGGCTGGAGGAGTGTGGAGGAGCACTTCCTGGAGAGGAGTGGTTTACTTCACATATTGACGTCATTGCATGAAACAGCTCGTTGAAAGGACTGTAGCTCAAACTAAATAAATTACTTAAACATGCGTGAATGAAACAAAACACAACTTTGGGTATGTGTTTGAGGTAGAAACAATGTTATAACATGGTTAAAAGCTCAGAAAAGTCGATTTAGCATAATATGGGACCTTTAAATAGTTGGTCAGACATCACAACCCTAGTTTGTTGAAGGGAAACCTACGTTTTGACACATATTAAATGACATACCACTGTCTAACTACGAGGAACATTAAAAATTGGTCCGTGTACAAAGTATAATTCATTTGCGCTTGTTGTAAGGGTATTACTCTATTTAGTGGCATGCTTACCATTAGGCAAAGGTAGGCAAATGCCTAGGGCCTCCAACATGCAAGGGCCCCAACATTTTGGGTATTACTGGTCCGATCTGCTGGCAATTTAAGCTAGCACTATTATTAGCTCAGCTCACCACAGCGGCGCACCTTAAGGTTACGAATGTAACCCAGGATCTATGATGTTCAGGTTACTATTTGAATATGATGTACTTCTGTCATATACTATTACTGATTGTTCCTTTTGTATATGTTTCTTTCAGGCCACACACACACACACACACACACACACACACACACACACACACACACACACACACACACACACACACTCAATCCATTAAACATTATTAAGTCTATCTCCAGTCTTCCGATTCTCTGATGGGAATCAAGTGTCTAAATTGGCTGCTTCAGCCAGCGTTACTCCTTTAGATTAATGTAGAGGTTCCTGCAATTTATTTTACAGTTAAAAAACACAGAGACAGAGTGGTTGATCCACACTGTGCTTGTGTTAGAACTGACAGTAACTGAAAAGAACAATAATGTTCCCACAATGTCAAATAGACATAAAAGTTCATTTAATAGTATTAGTAAATTTACTCATTACTGTATTAAGAAAAAAACCCCAACTTGATTCTGAAGTTGATCTGAGTGAGATCAAACCAGAAAAGAAGCTGAATATGTGTTTTTGTTATTGTGAAGTATTGCTGTATGACAATTGCGGAGTGGCTACACAATCTCTCAACCTCAAGGCCTTCTGGTACATTAAGGCAGACATGTGGAAGGGCCCCCTCAAAAGTTTGCCTAGGGCCCCAAATTTGCTAAGCCCGCCACTGACTCTATTGCATTGCTCTACTTGGGTAATACGAACTTGAAAAAAGGAAGACGTCTGGCGGAAACAAAGGACGCTTTCGAAATAAGAGCCTGAAGACAAAATTAGCATCCCGTTTGGTTCACGTAATTGTGTATATTATTTGATTTGTGAGGGCAACGTAGTTTCATGTTTGCCTGTTTACTGCCAATTATCTATTAAATATAACTGAAAAGCCCCAGTTATTACAAAAATATCTGTATTATGTTACGAGATCACTAGCCTATTTCTAAAACCACCATCCGGTTACCTTGTTGGATCGACACATACTGTAAATGCCCCTATCTTTGTCAGTTAGGATTTTTTAATAAATAACTTTTTTTTTTATAAGCTGATTACATCGTCCCCTGCATTGGTCTCTATGGCAACCAGACTGGTGTGTAACAGAGCCGTAGAAAATGCTCTGGTGTGTGTAAAGTGCAGTAGCGATCGGGTAAGTCTGGTACTTTGTCAATCAAACTACAGTATTTATTACGACACAGTAAAATATTGTACCTTAACTTATTGATTGCATCTTTTGCTGATTTAAACGTAGTATCCACCACAGCAATAGCCTAGAGAGCTTACCTCAAGTTGCTTACCATAGAGACCAACATAAACGTCCCATCATAGAGCATGAGGACGGGACATTTTAATCGATAGTTGACATGTATGTACATTATGAATATGGTCTACAACCATCAAATGGTCTACAACCATTTGAAAATGCCCTTCAACACCTCATTCATTTGTGTAATAATATAATATACACAATTACGTGAACCAAACCGGATGCTAATTTTGTCTTCTGGCTCATATTTCGAAAGCAACCGTCCTTTGTTTCCGCCAGACGTCGTCCTTTTTTCAAGTTCGTATTACCCAAGTAGAGCAATGCAATAGAGAAATACCCTTACAACAAGCATTTTCATTCGTTAATTTGCACAAGCGCAAATGAATTATACTTGGTAGACGGACCAAAATCTCACCCATTTCTTTATATTATATGATATAAGTAATTGTTCCACTGCACTTTAAGGACAATTATTAGGCAATTATACGTTTTTAAGCCCTAAACTTAGCCCTGATGTTGATAGACCAACGGACTCCAAAAATGGCACTGAGGTTTCCAAGCACAATATTCAATAACATAAAAGGGTAATAAACTGCTAGTGGGAAATGTAGTCATATATCTAATTATTACATTTTCAACAAATATGTATGCTGTAAATAAATGTATAAGGGCTTATTTTGCTGATTATGATATCACTAAAACACCTATGTACTTGGTATATAAATATATTTGTATACATATGTTATATTTTATTTTTTGTTATATTTGGACATTTTTATAGCGCCCCCTAGAGAGAAGTATACCTATTCAATACAACATTACTAAAAGCTTTCTAATGCATCAGACCCCAGGTCTCTAACTATTACGGTTCCTGTAAAAATTTACTTCAAAAATAGCATTCTCGCAGCACTTAAGTCTGATTTTTTCAAAGCAGGTGTAATATAGATCCTCTGTAATTGCATCATGATAATCTCCAGGTCATGACGATTCTAAAAATGCCTTTCATTTGCCCCTACAATACAAATACAAAGAAAAAATAAATAAAAATTGACCTCAGGTCTTGTGGCCTTCATCCAAGCATAGATTTTGAGTACCCTTTAGACTCAAGTCTGGAAAAAATGAAAAGTTGTTAAGTATATATTTTTTCTATATCAAATTCAGTCTAGCTTCACTTGAAGAAATTTTTACCTAACAAATCGTGTGTTGAACATAAAGGCCCTATATTTTAGACAGAAATGCATCCTTTTATAAAGAAAGCATTGATCTCACAGCACCTGGCTGGTCTGTTATTGACAAGAACATAAAATATTGTAATCCTTACACCCTATGGTTGTGTAAAATGATTTGGGTAAGACCGACTTCTAATAGGGCAACAGTGGGGCCAATTAGAGCTCATTAACCAAAACATGTATGTCTTATGCCACTCATCAGTTTCCTCCTCTCTGATTTCTTGTCTTCAATTCAAGTCAATCCACAGTAAATAAATTGTTACAAAACAATGTGTAAATTATAAAAACATCTCATGCCCCTGTAAGATTTGGTGAGACTGTTACTGTCTGGAAATGTTTTGTCTTATTTAAGTTGTTTTTTTGTAACTTGTTTTCTATCTATATAAAGTGACAGTGAATAATTATTTCTGTGAATATATTTTGAAGAGTTGTTAAATGCCAGGAACCACCCTCTTGATCTAAGGGTCAGGGTCAGCAAATGAGCCACATGTTCAGGTAAATTTAGCCAGTAAATAATTCTGAGCCAAGCTTCATTGTTCATTAATATAAATTCATAGTCTCAGGCTCGATCCTTCTTTTGATTCTGAGTGAGGATATCTCTCTGAGTCAGATCTTTTGGAAGCACTACAGGCTTGTTCAAACTATGTCCTGAGAGCCTTATCATGGTGTTGTGTTTTTTCCATTTTGTTTTAACCACCTTTTAAACAAGAGACTGCTCCATCCACATTCTCAACAAAAGACACCCTCCCCCCATTCACACCTCAGACTAAGGCTAAACATTTTCCTCGTTATGAAAATCCAAATACACACCAAGTAAAAATAAGAAGATTTATTCATAACAGGACATCTTAATTTACAAGCAACATGTTAAAGCACAAGTTCATTTAAAATGTATGTACATATGCATGCAATCAAAACTCTTCTTTCAACAGAAAGCCTTTTATACCAAAAGTAAATGATTGCTCGCTCAGGGCAAATGCACTGGCTTTCTATTGTGAAAAGGCTCTCATTCCACTTCAATACAAGCAAGGCTCCCATTTCTTATTTTTTTGAATCCACAACAGTTTTTTTAAGTGGGGAAAGTTATGTCACTGTCTCTGCTTTGCCAGCTTTAGTAAGAGGGCTTTTAAAATCAACAGAGGCTGCATTTGAAACAGTGTCTGTGCAGGCCTTTCAAGCTGCTGCACAAGAAGAGACAAACATTCGCTGGGCAAAAGAAGTCACAGTCACTGATGACACTCCTTGCAAATAAATGATTGCAGCTGCACTTGATCCACGTTTTCGGCGGATGAAATTCCTTACACAGGAAGAAAGGTTTACAGTTCAGTCTAAGATACAAACTCTTGCCCAAAACTGCAAAGGTGTAACTGCAACTACGGAAGACACAGCCATGGCTCAGACTGGATGCTGTTTCCTCTTCTGGCAAAGGACCTAAAACTAAGACTGTTTCAGCACTGGATACTCTTTTTGGATGTGATTCAACAGACAGTGACAGTGAAACAAATGATTGAGATGTCTGCATTCAAGCTGTAACTAATGAGGTAATTTTATGACATCTGTATTTAAAAACATTTTTTAATATAATGTATTGAATGTATTGTTTCTCTCATTGCAGGTGCTGATGTACTGTGCTGAAACACACATTTCAAAGACTGAGAGTCCACTGTCCTGATGGAAGGCTAACCAGAGCAAGTATCCCACTCTTGCATCCCTTGCAAAATCTGTGCTCTGCATTCCTGCTACCTCAACACCTTCAGAG
The DNA here is from genome assembly GCA_036850595.1 of Rhyacichthys aspro. Taxonomy (NCBI): domain Eukaryota; kingdom Metazoa; phylum Chordata; class Actinopteri; order Gobiiformes; family Rhyacichthyidae; genus Rhyacichthys; species Rhyacichthys aspro. The sequence continues at coordinate 35,295 of JAWCTZ010000072.1, read as the reverse complement.
CGGCTTTTCTCTGCAGCTAGGACCACTGCATCAAAAAAACGGGCTAGCCTTACTCCAGAGCATGTCAATATGCTTACTTTTCTGCACCACAATTTAAAGTGTTCTTAAACTTAAAAGATCTTATGTTTTAATTTCAAAACAGAAGGAATGTTCCAGGTTTGCCCTTTGTTATTCCTTTGTGTAAATTTTGGCAGCTATATCACCAAATAAACTATGCACGATAAAAATGTTTCATTTTGAGTTGAATTTGCACTGTATATTATGTTTACAAGACATCTTGCACTTTAAAGTGCATTATTTTTTGTACTGTGGTTAATGGTTATATACATATGTTATGTATAATAAATACTAATACATGATATTTATCATTTATTTCAATTGACCATACTGGCAGAAAGGTGAAATCCAGTTGTGGGTTAGAGCAAATGAGGTGAGTTGTAATATTTACTGCAGACTGAGGTCATGTAAACATAAAGACAAAAAATAAAATAAAAAATCGTTTGACTAGTCGACTAATCGGAAAAATAATCGCTGACTAGTCGACTGCCAAAATAATCGTTAGTTACAGCCCTAGTTAAAAAATGTTTTGAGTAGTTAACAGAAGCACATTGATAATTGTGAGAGGTGATGAGACTGTTGATTTTGTTGAAAAAAGAAAAAAAAAACTTGTCTTAAGAGTAGTCTGTCCGCTGGCTTGAATTATGAAATGTAGTATGCTATGCTAGCCAAACCATAACAACTACTAAGAAACAGGGCTTGCGATTAGCAAATAAATAAATACTGTTGTTTCGAATAGTTAAATGAAGCAGGCTGATGTTTATGAATCAAAGACTGCTGCCAATTTTGTAGTTCTTGTTTGTGATTAATCGATCATCTCGTAGATGACAGTAAACTGGTTGTAGTCACTTTCAGAGGTCCATGTCGTTGATAAAGCCCCACAGTTTTACGAATTAAAGCAATTTGGCTATGCTAGCCAAACCATAACAACTACTAAGAAACAGGGCTTGCTATTAGCAAATACACAAATACTGTTGTTTCGAATAGTTAAATGAAGCAGGCTAATGTTTATGAAACAAAGACTGCTGCCAATTTTGTAGTTGTTGTTTGTGATTAATCGATCATCTCGTAGATGACAGTAAACTGGTTGTAGTCACTTTCAGAGGTCCATGTCGTTGATAAAGCCCCGCAGTTTTACGAATTAAAGCATAAAGTGCCACAAAAGTGATTTATAAAAGTCCCTGATTATGTGTGACTCCATAAATGTTAAGCAGAAACGCAAAAAGTTATCCATGTGTGTGTTCAGTACAGCGTGAATAAAGCGGTCCCTTCTCGTCACACCTAAGCCGCTGTCAGATTTCCATTAGAATCAATGGGGACCCCTCTTTGTATAATGATGACAAAAAAGGGCACCTTCAGCGTCATAGCCCTGACAATAAAGGTTCCTGACCAAGCGTCGGTTTTCGACGAGTTCGGAGTGAGACTGTGTTGCCCTGTCAATCAAAGTAGCCACTCCCTTAATTATGTATAACTCTAAAGTTAAACTGAGGGCAAACCAAAGAATTAAAAAAAAATTCACTCCCCCCAGAGTTGTCACGTAACAAGAAGCCAGCTCTAGAGACCACAACCATCTTTTGTACCAGGCTGTAAAAGGGTTTTTTACACTTGTAAAGTCGCAATTGGATTTTACAATATAATTCTTCTTTTGGAGCCTGCCCTCTGGTGGATGAAGGTAAATCGCTGTATGGTGGCGCCCTTACGTGAGGACTATTTATGAGGGCGTGTCTGAGCGGCTTGTTCATGATGCTTAAAAGAAAAGTATTGTAATATATTTTGAATTGTTCAATTAATGAAACTCTAAAGGAAATTACAACTGTCCCTGTAACATTTCCCTGTTAGCATTTGGTCAGGGTCTTGTTGACCATTGACCTTCTTACACCCAGTTACAAAGTTCTTACTCACAGTTCAGCTGCAGAGGATGGAAACAGAGAACACAGATATAACATGTGACATGTAACTCATGCATCAGCTTTAAACTGGAGCTCTTTGTTTCCTGTAAACAACAATTAGAGCAGCTTCAATTCTCAAAATGTAACACTTTGTTATGAAACACACATAATGAATAAGTGAAAAACCCCAGGTTTATAGTTGTCTGAAACACATCTACAGATGTCACCTCTGTTTATCCTTCTGTTTGCAGGCTGTTGGTCAGTTATTATCTTCGATGTCATATTTAATACAGTTTAGTTTAATCAAACTCAATAGTGCTTTTACAGTGAACAGTCGCATCACTAACATTATTTCAGTTTAAACTCATTACAGTCACACTGTAATATTTTCTTAACTATATTTTTAATCAAACAGTTGTTGTTATAGTAAATCTTTTATTTAAAAAAATCCATTATTTTGTCTCAGCCTGGTTTTAAAAACCCAGATATGTTGTGTTCAAGGACCTTCACACAGAACAGATACACAAAGCAGCTGCACCAAACATGCGACACAAGACAAGACAGACACCAGATAGATAGCTAGATACCAAACTAAATTAGTTTTAGCTAACTACCTTAGTCGGAACTTTTTAACAAAATCTTCAAAAATTATGTCATTTTATGAGATTAGTATGATCAATAATATTATTATTCTTTTCCAGTCTCTTTACTCTTTCTCACATTTTTTTTAACCCTTCAACCCAACCCAAAGGTGGGGGCTGTTCGTTCACAGACTCAAGCACTGTGACATTTCTGTGGTGGGGCAGAGACAGAGCCTTGCTTTTAGGTTTTCATTGAATAAAGGGTCCATATTTCATTTCCTAAACAAAGGGTATTGTCCACTTTTGATCGATTATAGCTTTACTTTATTATAGCCTCTATTTACATCAGTAAAACTACCTTCCTCATCTTCCCTGATGCTGGTCCTTTTCTCATCCTCACATGCATGTTAGTTGTTGACTTTGCCTTGTTTTCCTTGTCTTGCTGACACTCACTAAGCCCTACACCTATGTGTGCTTTTGACAGGAGAGGATTTTGGTCTAGTTGAGGCTAGTCTACAGATTGTATAGCTTTAAGCCGATGTGTGTGATGAAGTTAGAGGTGTAGAGGTATGGCCCTACACCAGGTGTAGAGAAAGAAAAAATGTGTGTATGATGTTTATAGCTAATACTAGCTGGTTCATTAAAGACTTATGCTAGACACTGTGTGGTGGAATCTGTGGTTAATATTCAACCCATAGTAACTTTTAACTTAATAATACACGTAATAAGACATACAGCAAATAACAGATGACACAATTATGGCAATAAAGATCTACTGTAGCATCCAGAGGTTTATCAGTCTCAGTCTGTCAGTTTATTGAGACATAACACTTTTGATCGTTAAAGTTATTAACTGATTCTAGAGTTACCACAGTGGTAGCAAGAGCCAGATACAGTTTCAGAGATAATTCTTTTATCCTGACTGTATCTCACATGCACATTTACAACTAATAGATGCCTATACCAGGAAATTTGTGATTCTAAGGAAGGTTTCCTAGGCTCTCCCCCAAAACATTAAGACCCCTCACAGAACAACTGTCTTGCCTCTTCTTTATCTACAGTCCCAGAGATATAGTTTTAAGAAAAGGCAAAACTATGTTGCTCAACATTACACTACAGATTGCTATGACCACCAAATACTGAAACAACAAAGCAAAGCAAAACAAAGGGTTTCACGCCTTCGAAACTGTTATCGAACTCAGAATTCAATATTGGAAAGCTTACCCAGAGCTCTCAGTACATCTAAAAATCAGTATTTATAATGCTCAGACTGTTTAGCTTTTTTCATGAATTCACAGGCGACCAGTATGGTGCTAGAAAAGGAATACAGTGTGCAGAAGATCTCTTTGTTGATGAGGTAGAAGAATTTGATATACCAAAGTCTCTCTTTTTTTTAGGTATCTTCAAGTGTGAGAGTCATTCCCATTAAAACCAATAACCTGGCTCCCTGACGAGTGTGTGAAGTTTAAGCCACATATTTCAGGTGGTGTGTCTCAGCTTTATCAGATCATCAAAGCTATGAAATGCCCCCCTCTAAACCATCTTAAAACTCAGAAGGAGGAGGATTTGAACTTAAAATTCACTGAAGAAATCTGGCAGTGGGCAATAAATAGAATAGAATACACACATCTTTTATTAGTATTCGTCATAGATTGATACAATTCAAAGTATTTAATCGTCTGCACTTTTCTAGAGCCAAGCTGGCACAAATCTATCCAGATTTAGATCCAGCATCCGTTGTCATCAGGCTCCTGCCCCCTTGGGTGGATGGGGGCCCCCTTTGGTGGATGTTTTGGTCAGAGATATTTGATACATTCTCTCACATCTGTAAGAAAAGGATGGACCCGGACCCCACTACTGTGGTTTTTGGAGTGGTGCCTACCCTGTCCACTGATTCTTTCTGCTTGGAAATCTCCTGCACCTCCAAAGCATTCACTTTGGGTCTGTGAGGTGATTTAATTCCTTTAAAGTTTAAGGAATTGTGGCAACCTTTCTTAGACTACAATATAGATAAATTCAAAGCAAATTGTTTGAAAAAGCCTGAATCTTCCCATGTCTAGCCCCCTCCCTCTTTTTTTGTGAGTGTGCGCGTGGGTGTCACTTCTCTTTTTATTTGCTTCTTCTGTACGTATGAAGATGCATCATGTGTATGCTATATTCAGTGTATTTATCTCAAAATCAATAAAAACGCTTTAAAATAAAATAAAACATATTAAACCTGTATATATCCAGTTTTAAGCAGGTTAAAACCGTGCAACCACTCAAAACCCCTCCAACTCTGGCTATAACAACTTCTAATTGGTTCAAAATCTCATATGGTTCACTTAAAAACTAATTCAAACCTTTCCAAATTTACTTCTAACCAGGTTAAATCCCTTTTAAACTAAATAAAGTTTGTGTTAACCCAATTAAAAGCCATCCAAATCTGGTTATAACCAGACTGAATACCTTCAGAACTGTTTAAAGCCTGAATCCATCTATAACCTGTAGTGCCACTCAGAATTACTAACATTTTAATTTAAACCACATTAAACCTGTCCAAATCCAGTTTCAAGCAGGTTGAAATAGTTTCTGATAGCTTTAGGCACTACTGTAACCACTCATGACCACTCCAACTCTAGCTATAACCTGTTTTAATTGGTCCAAAACCTCAAATGATCCACTTTAAACTATGTTAAAGCTGTCTAAGTCACTTATAACTAGAGTAAATCCTTTTTAAACTTAATAAATAATATTAATATTAAATCTTTGACAGCTTCAACTGTAACCACTCAAGACCGCTCCAACTCAGGCTATAACGTGTTTTAATTGGTTCACAGAATTTGAGTAAAGCCCCTCTAAACCCAACACAGAATAATGAAGCAGAGCGGTAATAGGCAAAATTACCAGTATTTATTAAAACCAAACTGGTCAGTCACTAATAATCAAGGGCAAGAACATGCAAAATATGTCGGAATGTCACAGAAAAACATTTACTCACTCACAGTACCCAACCTGTTGAAAACAGAACTGATTAAGAAACTTAACACCACTTAAACACTGTACTTATTAACCATCTATAAGTGAACAAACAAATAAATACTTCACAACACCTAACACTTAATGTAAAATTACACAAGTTGTGAGGCCCCCTTTTATGAAAGCAAATACAAGACTTACCCATAGAGAGCTAATGCCGGCAGGATTGCTTACTAAAGCTTTAATATTAGTCTTTTGCAACATTCCAAGCCTGTTTTCATCCTTGACGTGAAAAAACAGTTTAGAAAATGGCGGCCTCCAGTAAGACACCGGAGCAGATTATTCACCCACACCAAGGTTTACCAGTCTATAATGGCGGCGCTCCAGCAGCAGACCGCAGCGAACAGCAGCGAACAGCAGCTCCGGCAACGTACGGCAACTCCAGCAGCAACAGTCCTCACTGCGAGGCAGGCAATAACGCATTTCCAAACACAGTGCTCCAGCCAACGGCTCAGAAGTTCACAAGGTCCAGGTAGCACGTAGCGTAGCAAAATATAGCTCAAAAACAAGTATCCAAAAGTACGGAAGCGCTGAGCTGTCACAGTAAGTGAATTTTTTTTGTTGTTTAACCAGAAAATGATCACGTTAAAACGAGATAACTTTCTTGTTAAAACGAGAAAATGATTCGTACTTTACCCATGATGCTTCAGGAGCTGTTTACACTCAGAGCAGCGCAGTCAGGAGGATGGAGCAGGCGGAAACACTGTTTACCTTCTTAAAGACGGAATATTGGTGAACAATATATCATTAAACTGCGAAATGACAAAGTAAGTACATAATATAGTCATTTTATAACTTTGTGCAGTGTTGCTAAACCTTAGCTAATGTTGTTCAACATTGACATGCCTCCGCCATTTGTGCAACAAACTCGCGCCTTTTCTTAGTAAAAGTATGATTTGTTTACTTTTCAGTTAAGGTTATGGATATTTACATAGTGATTTGTTGTGTTTTTTATACGTTACCGCTGTTAATTTATTATATAGGCCACACTGCTAGTGACGGAAATGTTGTGTAGTTGTCTCCATCTGCTGGGGAAACTAGGTAATCTCAATCATACGACTTGAATATATTTTTTTGTTTTTGTGTGTTTGTGATAGAATATCTGAATGAAGACAGTGGACACACACCTTCCTGTCTGAAGGATGACAACAATGTGAAGGTTTTGAAGAAAAATATAAAGACTACAATACAACAGCCGCTATGGACAATAATCAGGACCATTTGCATGACTTAATTAAGTCATACTTCTTGCTAGGGTTAAACCATAATGAAATATTGCTTTCACTTAGCACTATTGATAGAGTCGTCATGAGCATTCGGACATTAAGAAGAATCCTGTCAAGAATGGGGCTTTTTCGGATAAAAAAACAAAGTGATATTCTTGATGTTGCATTGTTTCTTATGGGCCAGTTGCAAACATATGGACAACTTCAGGGATACAAACTACAACACATACAGGTTGTGCATACAGGAGGGATTTATTGTTACCCAGAACACAATAAAACATTTATTAAGCATTTTAGATCCCCAGGTTGTACAGTTTAGGCGACAAAATCGTTTAAGACGGCGACTATATTACAGCCCAGGTCCTAACTACATGTGGCACGTAGATTCCTACGATAAGCTAAAGCCGTATGGTATTTGTATTAATGGTGCAGTGGACGGGTTTTCAAGGATGAGAATCTGACTTCATGCTTTCTCAACCAACAGCAATCCTAGACTTATTGCTGGATATTTTATTTCAGAAGTTGAACAAAAGGGAGCAACAGCAGCAGAAAATGGGATTATGGAGGACATGCAGCGATTTTTGCGCCTCGAACACAATGACTCTCATGCAAGAAAATTGCTTCATATATGGATCAAGCACTCACAACCAACGTATAGAGAGCTGGTGGGCTTTTTTAAGGAAACAGCATTGCCAGTTCTGGATGAATTGCTTTCAGAAAATGAAGGATTCTGATGACTTCACTGGTGACTTCTTGGATAAACAGCTGGTTCTGTTCACCTGTCTGAATATCATTAGGTGTGTATGTGCACATTTGTGACAGTGTGTGAACTATACCATAGTTGACCTGGCCTGACAGTTTGTGACATATTTGGAATAATAATTTTTATTATCATCCACTAATTGTACGAGGAGATGTCAGTGGAGCACTCTACAAAACATGGTTGTTAAAGAGCTGTTTGTTGAGACTTAATGTCCTGTCATATTAATATTTACTTAAGTGAATGGTAACAGTTGGTTGCGTCTTCAAAAATGTAATCCTTTTTTGTCTGTGTTTCTCTCAGCAAGAACTTCAGCTTGTTGCTCACCTGTGGAACACTCACATCATTCGGCAGAGCAGAAATGTAGTTGGTCCAAGTGGCCGCCCATACATGATGTACATGCTTCCTCAGCTTTTTGGTGGCCAAGATCATCTGAGACATGTATCAGAGCAGGCAGTACAAATCTGCAAAGAACAGTGTCTACATCTAGGACCTTATCCTTGTGATGAGACCGTGTTCATACTATCTTGTCAGCTGTTGGCAGACAAATTCCTACATGCCCCATCTACACCTGATGAAGCAGTTGAACTCTACTTATTCCTAAGAAGCTGCATACGTAAAGATTTGTGAAATAAGCAACATGGTCTGTCAAAAATGAGCAGTATGGTTAAAACAGTTGTTTGCTCATTATAAACGTAATAAGTCAATATTTTATTTTAATATTGTTTCAGAGTTTAATTTTTGAGCAACTTTCATTCTTTATTATTATTCTTTTACCCTACTAAAATGTTTGTGTCTTGGAATAAACATAATTTAACAAGCGGTGGTTACAGAAATAAGGACTTGAATTCATAGTACTAAATATGTGTCTTATAACATTTGTCATCTGCATTAAAGCACTAAATGTTTATGAGCAAATTTATTTGTTTATGTCACTGTTTCGTCTTATCTGAGTGGCTTATAGTAAGTGTTCTGTTTCACATATGGTATATTTGGAAATGCAATAAACAGTACAGAATAAGGAAAAATACAATTTATTTGACAATTATTTGAAAAGTACCTTAAACTTTCTTCTTTTTTTTTTTTGTCACAAACACAACTGAGAGTTGGTACTTGAGTTGGAACACTTATGGAACTGAGTAATGAACTGTATCCACATGTTTTGAAATACATGTTTTCAAGAAAAAAGATGTCTCTTATTAATACAATATATGAATTTCTACGTGACATTTTTGCTGTCATCTCAGACATAGAAATAGAATACATGCAAGTAAAACTGCATATTTAATGCCACAAACACATCAATCAAGATGTAAACATTTGAATGCAATCTGCATTACAAAACTTATTTTTTTAAACTAAAAAGAATAAATAAAATAAACACATTTGGTAGCTGTCAATTGAAGGCTAAACACAAAAGCTGACTTTAAGATGAATTTATCCTAGTACTATTTTATGCTTGTTCTTCTGAATGTAAGTTTTTCTTGTGCAAAATGTAACATGATAAACAATTTTGAACATGACAGAACAAATAAGTAGTATACAACATACTAAAACAAACCATTTCACAGTGCAGCATGTTACTGTATACCATGTGTTATATCTATGCTATATCCATAACATAGCAACTGTTGCTACTGAGAATATTATCTAATTCAACACGCAGGTCAGGGAAGGACAAGTATGTCCAAGGTAACTCCAAGACTGGCCCACAAGTGTGAGCAACTGGCCGCCGTGCAACGCCTTCCAAAGGTGAGAAGATAATTTTTTAATAATTAATTAATTTAATTAACACAAAGTACATCAGAGCCTGTAATGAACCGCAGGAACTTTCTGAGGCCAGACTGGTCAAGTCCCCTGATATACTGCGGTAGGTAACGCAAACTCTGGTGCTCTGCTTGTGTTGTGGGGGCATCCAGCAATTTCAGAACTTTTCTTGTTGTGGGGTTTGTTTTTTCATAGATTTGCTGAATGCTCTGCAGACTATCAAAGGCTTGTCTAAATACTGAGCCCACAACTTCTGACATTTTATCAAGACAATATTTGGGCTGCTGGATGATCAGTTTGTGAGCAACACTTAGAAGTGAACACTCATGTCTTGCCCTTCAGATGCATAGTCCAGAAATTCAGTCCAGAATGCAGAATAGACATCCCTGGAAATGCCGTCTGCATCTGTTCCAATTTCAGCAATGTAACTAAATTTTAGTGGACAGGTCAGCAATTTGGGATCTTTGAACTGTGTAATAATTTCATCCAGAAGCTTTGTTCTGTGCAGTTTAATGTGGACACTGGCAATTTCATAACCTGTAACATCTGAGTTGGTGTTGGTTGGAGTTGACATTGCAGTTGGTAAAAAGCTGACATCGGGTTGGAAACACACAGTAGTGTTTTGCTCACTGGTACTAGGTGTAGGGTTGTTTAAGGAACACTCATTGATTACAATCAGAGGGTCAAGGATTTCTGAAGATTTTGGGACAGCAGTCACAGACTGGACTTCATCACTTGCCAGTATGGTTACAGTGTCATCTAGCTGCCAAGGCAAAGCTTCACCCACATAGGGCCCTATCATGACCTCAGAGGTGCTGGATGACAGTGAGACATGTTCATACTCTGATTCAGTGAGCTCAGAGTCATCTGTAGTTGAAGATTCCTTTAATTTTGTGCTAAGATAAAATCTTAAGATCCCCATTTTGAGCACAGAGTAAAGTTCTCCCACTGTAACATTTTCATCCAATACTGCATCTTCTTGATAATCAAGAATATCAAAGCTGAACTCTCCTTGTTCCACCTCCATTCTTCTTGCGTTGCTGCTTTCCTTTATGTATCCACCCCAATTCAACCTTTCTTGTCTTTCTTACAGCCATCTTATTATTTCTCATATATGCTTTAGGATGTTTGGACAATGCAGGAGGTTCCTCATCATGCTCCTCTGAGACTTTATCAATGCCCATCTTTTTCCTGAGTTTTTGTAGCAGAGACTGCCTCTGTGCATCTTTCTCGCATTTTCTTTGGGACTCAGAACAAAATCTTCGTGTGGCAATCCTGTCACCATAGATAGGGATATAGGTGGCCAAGATGTCATCTTCCATAGATTCTTTTATAGACATATCAATCTATAAAAGAATATAATACAATGGTAATCATTTTAATATATAGACAAAACGAACATAACAAATTTTGTTTTCCCTCAGAAGCCTAGATTTATGTTGGTGACAGATCAATTTGGCATTAAAACAACAAAAAACGGTTTGCCAGGTAATACATCTAATTTAATAAAGATTTTCTTATTCTTGACTAATCATAATTATGTAAAATTCATAAACCGTTTGGAGAGATACTTGGATGGAAAGTGGTTGGAGCTACATGGGAGCACACTAGCTACAGGTTGGAGACCCATGTGTGTAGCCTAATTATGACAGATTAGCTTATAGCCCGCAACACTGCACAAAGTTATAAAATGACTATATTGTGTACTTACGTTGTCATTTCGCAGTTTAATGATATATTGTTCACCAATATTCCGTCTTCTTAAGAAGGTAAACAGTGTTTCCGCCTGCTCCATCCTCCGGACTGCGCTGCTCTGAGTGTAAACATCTCCTGAAGCATCATGGGTGAAGTACGAATCATTTTCTTGTTTTAACGTGATAATTTTCTCGTTTTAACGTGATAATTTTCTCGTTAAAACGAAAAGGTATTACGTTATAACGAGAAAATGATCTCGTTTGAACGTAATATTATCACGTTATAACGAGAAACTTTATCGTATTAACGAGAAACACTACAAAAAAAATCATTTACTGTGACAGCTCAGCGCTTCCGTACAAAAGCACAGAATAGAGTCCAGCTTACTACCTGGGCGGCCGAAGCCACTGAGTCTGGACAAAACACGTCCCCACATACACAGTACTCCCGCCCCAACCAATCAGAGCCAATCAAAAGTGTTACAACTTGACCTTACCCTTGACTGACCAATTAAACAGCAGATACGCCACACATCAACACGCTGCTTAAGACGTATTTACTGGCGCTAGTAAATTACAGCGTTTAACTAAAATCACAATGTTTAATGGCCATTTCAATGTTAGATTTTAGAATGGCCATAGATATTAACTTGTGCTAACATATCACACATTTTACAATGCCTTGTATTTAAACTGAAAATAAGAATAAAGCGCGCAAGTACTAAAATAAACCAGGGGTTTACATTTACTTAAGACAATTCGTAACATTTAAAAGAGACTAAAGTTCATTTTCTTTAATAAAAATAACAAAAAGTGTACTTTATTATGCTTAAATTAATTAATAAAAAAGTGAAATATGTTTATTTTACATATGAGTTATTAAACGGCATGCAATATAATTTGAAAGGAACGGCTTACATAATTTTATTTGTTAAATACTTTGAGTCAGCCGTTTGTCGAAAGTGTGAGAGTCTTACTACCTGCAGTCTATCTCGTTGTGTTGAATGTGATTGGTTACTGGACACTGTCGATCAAGGTTATACGTTGTGATTGGCGGGAGGTATAAGTGTGGGGGAGGGGATGTGAATTTCGGGGGGTGACCATAGAATGTATAAATAATGGAAGCAATGGGTGTTTCTCAATGTCAAGGCGCCTTGCCTTCAAGCCACTTCTTTGAAGCCACTTCCTCCGAAGCCAAGGCTAGTGTCCTTCCTTGGTTCAAATTAACACCAAATGGAACAGGCTTCCAAGTGAATGAGCCGCGTCATCGAAAAGTCCCGCCTTCTACGTACACCTTCTGTTTACATTCACACCCACGGGAGGAAAGACTACAGTGGAAAGCCCAAGACAGAAAAATTGCTTTTTATTTGACATTTTATGAAAATAAATGTGTAACGCGAGAAGGAGCAGAGGCACCTTGTGGCTCGTTGCAGTCGGAGGTTGTAGCGCCTGGGAAGGTACGTAAATGTGCTGTTAATAAAGTTAATTAGCCTCACAAGCTAGCGCCTATCAGCTGCAGAACTCATAATACCAGGCTCTACCAGGCTAAGACCACCGACTCTACCTGCTGTGACAGCTACAATACTTGTCTTGGCTTTGTCAATAATAATGACCATAATAATAGTTTAATGATCAATAATAATGCAGTCCTCTGAAACAGATCTCACTTCTCATGTATGATTTCATTTACCATTTACTTTAAGTATCGTTTGTTTTACAGTAAGTTTATTTTAAAGAATATATCAGATCAATGAACAATAAACCCTACTTCTTTCTCTGTTGCTCAGGTCTATTACTTGATTTGTAAGTGTCCTGCGGCATTTCTTTCATGGGGAAGACATCAGAACAGAGGGACATTCAACGTTGTGTTTTATATGCTTCTTGTTTGTATACCTCATTTGAGTATATTTTATGATATGTGAATTTGCATTAAATTATCAAATAACTGTTCTGTACACATCACACAACTACTGTATTAGTTTTATTAGCAAAATACAAACAGAATAAAAGCCAGATATTATTAGGTAATTGAAGTAGATTTATTTCAACAAATACAAATGAAAATATATGCCCAGCTGCTGGTAAAGCGGTCCTTGGTGGATACATGAGTTGATGAACGTCTCCGTTAATTCCTTCGTCCCTGCAAAACTGCAAAATGAAAATATTCCTTTTTATATTGGTTAAGGTTATGATTCTCTTATGAAATGAACGAGATAAAATAAAATGAAAACAGACTTTTTTAAAAAGCTTAATAAACACTCTAATTTAACTTTTCACTGTACAGAGGGGGGCGGCACCTGCTAGCTACCGAAGCTACTAGCAGCGATAAATGACCGCGCTAAAAATAGCTCAAAACTGCTTTTTAGGCAACAGGGTGAAAGTACTATTTAAATACAAAAATTTCGATTATAAATATCAAAGTTATACTTACTTCTAAACTTAAAATCTGTGTTAGAAAGTGCCGCTTCTTTGCCCCGCTATTTTTTAAAATAAGCGGCGCGGTGCATTATGGGCAATCTTCGGACGGCGAAGGCACCGAAGGAACCACAGATGTATCCTTGGTATTCTGGCCCAACGGAGGACACATGCCTTGGTAGGCGGTGAACACTGGAACACGCCTTCGGCAGCAGGTGATGACGTGGATGCCTTCCCCAGCGCCTTCGAAGGCAAGGTGCCTTGACTTTGAGAAACACCCAATGTCTCCATTTGGTGTAATTCGTCCAAATGACACCCAATGAACGGCGCTTCCATCTTGGATATTTTGACTCCTCCTTTAGAGGATATTACTAATATGGACAGAGAGGGCAGCGTCTAAACTGCTCCTGGGCGGGCTTTTCAAATGCGCGGTTCAGAAACACGCCCCTCATCTCAGAGCCGACCGGAGCTGAACAAGCTAACGGCTAACGACATGCTAACGGCTGCTGCTAACTGTTGTGGACCAGGCCTCTCACTCTGCCGTCTCTCAGCTCGGGGTAAGTCCACAAACTTTACAACGAAGTTTAGTTTAACTCCTGCTGTAAATATCAGATAATTATTATCAAAATTAAAGCGGTTTTACTTATAATATATCATAGTTTTAAGCATGAGGAAATTTTTATCTTAATCTGATAAACCTTTCTAGCTCTGTTAAAAAATAAACCGTGATTTTCGAACATATTTCATTATATCCTTAATATTTGTTTAAATATCTGTCCCTAATTTGCAACTTCTGTACATTACAGTGCCTCCCTCAAATTTAGTATTTGAGGGAGGCACATTTTGACAGTAAAATAATAAAGCTTCATTCTTATTGATGATGATAATAATATAACAGCAATGTTTAAGCATATAACACGTGAAGATATTCAAATAGTGATCTTTTAGTTCACAAAATGCGAAACCCAGGACCCCTGCAAATGTGCAGCATTTAGACAGACCTGTATATAGCAATAAGATTTAAATCTGCATGAGGGAGTAAAGCATTGCAGTACTGCATCATTAATCTCAATTTTGTCTAATCAGAAAATATTGTATTATGTTTAGAACAAATAAACATAGTCTTAAGAGCATAATTCCAGTCAATATTATAAAACTAGTCTAATCACAGTAATGTTCTGGCTTTACATTAACTACTTACATTTCTGAAAATGATAACCACATTTTAATGTCTTAATAAACAATTAAAATAATGCCACCGCATCTTTTTATGAGACTGCACCTCCCCAAATCTAACATAAACATAGAAATATTCCTTAAAATTCAAAATATGTCGAACTTTTACATCTCATTTTGCGACTGGTTTTAACTGCTTTGATACCTCTGGGAATAGCCTTAAGGGCTGTTAGCATATCTGCTAAAATAAATTGCTAATAAAGACTTAAGCAAATATACAATGTGAATGTTACTCACCAAAAAGACTAGAGCCAAGCTTCTTGGACGGTCTGTTAATGAAGAGCACATAATACTACAGAAAATAACTCAGTAGTTTTATGCAAAACTTCTCTGAAGAGCAAAAAATGACACAGCTAACACCTAGCAGCTAGCGTTAGCATCGTACAAGCTAGCGGCGGCCATGGCCCACGCAAAATGACACCCTGTCAATCAAAGTAGCCACGCCCTTAATTATGCATAACTCTAAAGTTAAACTTAGGGCAAACCAAAGAATTTAAAAAAAATTCACTCCCCCCAGAGTTGTCACGTAACAAGAACTCAGCTCTAGAGACCAGAACCATCTTTTGTACCAGGCTGTAAAAGGGTTTTTTACACTTGTAAAGTTGCAATTGGATTTTATAATATAATTCTTCTTTTGGAGCCTGCCCTCTGGTGGATGGAGGTATATCGCTGTATGGCGCCGTCCTTACGCGAGGACTATTTATGAGGGCGTGTCCTAGCCGCTTGGGGGTGACACACGAGGAAGAGGGAACACGCACAGACAAGCGGAGAGACTGGAGACACCAGGCACGACGCATGAGAGACGCGAAACTGGCAACAGCGAAGTTTGGTTAATATTAGCTGTGACTTTGGACCAAGTGAACGGAGTCTGTTTCCGAACCGCGCTGGCACACTGCTAGACAGAGTTTGGTAGGGTGTGCGAGCGGTAAGCCTCGACGCGGAGAGCCCGAGACAGGTGTTAGCTAGGCGTAAGCCGCGACTCCGTAGCAGCCATAAAAACGAAAATAGCGACGGACGACTTCGACGGAGCCATTGAACATTACTGAGCCTAATATGTCAAAGAGGACCGTTGAGGACTTGGTATTGCATCGCACTCAGGTAAATTTTTGTATTGTATTTTGTATTATTTACTGGACATTTTTAGTTATTTATGGTTTAATTTTGTGCAAAGCTTTTATTCATTTTGTTTTTTTTGTGTAAGGGTATATAATTTGTGGTTTTGCCACATTTTAATTACAGGCAGGCTAAGCTTCACGTACACCAAAATACAGTGGCTACGTGGTTTATTACAAGAAGTAAAGGTGCTAGAGGCAGAGCTGGGTCCTGAGGCAGAGCTGGGTCCTTAAGAGGAGCTGAGTCCAGAGGCAGAGCTGGTTCCTGAAGAGGAGCTGAGTCCAGAGGCAGAGCTGGTTCCTGAAGAGGAGCTAAGTCCAGAGGCAGAGCTGGTTCCTGAAGAGCCTTCTTTTGAGCTGAAAATGACTTTGCAGCAATAAAAAGTAAATTGTCTCTAACTTTTGAACCCAAGGTGCTAGAGAGGTGATTCAAAGCTCTTCTTGTAGATCTCTCCAAGCTCTACAAGGCACGGGCAGTTTGGCTGCATTTGGAGCTTTAGTTTGTCCGCAGCACTCAGATTGGGGTTTGACACTAATATGGCTCAAGTCAATGGAAATCCACATCCCTGGCCTCATATGAGTCTGTTTTGGCATTGTATGAGCAGAGCCAGGTATTTGTGTGTTTTGGCCTGAAAATGGCCTGTTTAGCCCTGAGAAGCCATTTCCAGTTGATATAGTTGTGTTTGAGCAGTTTCATGTCTATAATGTGAAAAGGTCAAAAGTGGCCTTCTTTTGAGCTGAAAATGACTTTGCAGCAATAAAAAGTAAATTGTCTCTAACTTTTGAACCCAAGGTGCTAGAGAGGTGATTCAAAGCTCTTCTTGTAGATCTCTCCAAGCTCTACAAGGCACGGGCAGTTTGGCTGCATTTGGAGCTTTAGTTTGTCCGCAGCACTCAGATTGGGGTTTGACACTAATATGGCTCAAGTCAATGGAAATCCACATCCCTGGCCTCATATGAGTCTGTTTTGGCATTGTATGAGCAGAGCCAGGTATTTGTGTGTTTTGGCCTGAAAATGGCCTGTTTAGCCCTGAGAAGCCATTTCCAGTTGATATAGTTGTGTTTGAGCAGTTTCATGTCTATAATGTGAAAAGGTCAAAAGTGGCCTTCTTTTGAGCTGAAAATGACTTTGCAGCAATAAAAAGTAAATTGTCTCTAATTTTGAACCCAAGGTGCTAGAGAGGTGATTCAAAGCTCTTCTTGTAGATCTCTCCAAGCTCTACAAGGCACGGGCAGTTTGGCTGCATTTGGAGCTTTAGTTTGTCCGCAGCACTCAGATTGGGGTTTGACACTAATATGGCTCAAGTCAATGCAAATCCACATCCCTGGCCTCATATGAGTCTGTTTTGGCATTGTATGAGCAGAGCCAGGTATTTGTGTGTTTTGGCCTGAAAATGGCCTGTTTAGCCCTGAGAAGCCATTTCCAGTTGATATAGTTGTGTTTGAGCAGTTTCATGTCTATAATGTGAAAAGGTCAAAAGTGGCCTTCTTTTGAGCTGAAAATGACTTTGCAGCAATAAAAAGTAAATTGTCTCTAACTTTTGAACCCAAGGTGCTAGAGAGGTGATTCAAAGCTCTTCTTGTAGATCTCTCCAAGCTCTACAAGGCACGGGCAGTTTGGCTGCATTTGGAGCTTTAGTTTGTCCGCAGCACTCAGATTGGGGTTTGACACTAATATGGCTCAAGTCAATGCAAATCCACATCCCTGGCCTCATATGAGTCTGTTTTGGCATTGTATGAGCAGAGCCAGGTATTTGTGTGTTTTGGCCTGAAAATGGCCTGTTTAGCCCTGAGAAGCCATTTCCAGTTGATATAGTTGTGTTTGAGCAGTTTCATGTCTATAATGTGAAAAGGTCAAAAGTGGCCTTCTTTTGAGCTGAAAATGACTTTGCAGCAATAAAAAGTAAATTGTCTCTAACTTTTGAACCCAAGGTGCTAGAGAGGTGATTCAAAGCTCTTCTTGTAGATCTCTCCAAGCTCTACAAGGCACGGGCAGTTTGGCTGCATTTGGAGCTTTAGTTTGTCCGCAGCACTCAGATTGGGGTTTGACACTAATATGGCTCAAGTCAATGCAAATCCACATCCCTGGCCTCATATGAGTCTGTTTTGGCATTGTATGAGCAGAGCCAGGTATTTGTGTGTTTTGGCCTGAAAATGGCCTGTTTAGCCCTGAGAAGCCATTTCCAGTTGATATAGTTGTGTTTGAGCAGTTTCATGTCTATAATGTGAAAAGGTCAAAAGTGGCCTTCTTTTGAGCTGAAAATGACTTTGCAGCAATAAAAAGTAAATTGTCTCTAATTTTGAACCCAAGGTGCTAGAGAGGTGATTCAAAGCTCTTCTTGTAGATCTCTCCAAGCTCTACAAGGCACGGGCAGTTTGGCTGCATTTGGAGCTTTAGTTTGTCCGCAGCACTCAGATTGGGGTTTGACACTAATATGGCTCAAGTCAATGCAAATCCACATCCCTGGCCTCATATGAGTCTGTTTTGGCATTGTATGAGCAGAGCCAGGTATTTGTGTGTTTTGGCCTGAAAATGGCCTGTTTAGCCCTGAGAAGCCATTTCCAGTTGATATAGTTGTGTTTGAGCAGTTTCATGTCTATAATGTGAAAAGGTCAAAAGTGGCCTTCTTTTGAGCTGAAAATGACTTTGCAGCAATAAAAAGTAAATTGTCTCTAATTTTGAACCCAAGGTGCTAGAGAGGTGATTCAAAGCTCTTCTTGTAGATCTCTCCAAGCTCTACAAGGCACGGGCAGTTTGGCTGCATTTGGAGCTTTAGTTTGTCCGCAGCACTCAGATTGGGGTTTGACACTAATATGGCTCAAGTCAATGCAAATCCACATCCCTGGCCTCATATGAGTCTGTTTTGGCATTGTATGAGCAGAGCCAGGTATTTGTGTGTTTTGGCCTGAAAATGGCCTGTTTAGCCCTGAGAAGCCATTTCCAGTTGATATAGTTGTGTTTGAGCAGTTTCATGTCTATAATGTGAAAAGGTCAAAAGTGGCCTTCTTTTGAGCTGAAAATGACTTTTCAGCAATAAAAAGTAAATTGTCTCTAATTTTGAACCCAAGGTGCTAGAGAGGTGATTCAAAGCTCTTCTTGTAGATCTCTCCAAGCTCTACAAGGCACGGGCAGTTTGGCTGCATTTGGAGCTTTAGTTTGTCCGCAGCACTCAGATTGGGGTTTGACACTAATATGGCTCAAGTCAATGCAAATCCCCATCCCTGGCCTCATATGAGTCTGTTTTGGCATTGTATGAGCAGAGCCAGGTATTTGTGTGTTTTGGCCTGAAAATGGCCTGTTTAGCCCTGAGAAGCCATTTCCAGTTGATATAGTTGTGTTTGAGCAGTTTCATGTCTATAATGTGAAAAGGTCAAAAGTGGCCTTCTTTTGAGCTGAAAATGACTTTGCAGCAATAAAAAGTAAATTGTCTCTAATTTTGAACCCAAGGGGAGGGGGGGGTGATAAATCTCTTTTTTTTAATTCCCCACCCCCCCCAAGGGCCGGGCGGTTTTGTGGCCTTTTGAGCTTTTTTTTTTCCTCAGCACTCAGATTGGTGTTTGACACTAATATGGCTAAAGTCAATGGAAATCCACATCCCTGGCCTCATATGAGTCTGTTTTGGCATTGTATGAGCAGAGCCAGGTATTTGAGTGTTTTGGCCTGAAAATGGCCTGTTTAGCCCTGAGAAGCCATTTCCAGTTGATATAGTTGTGTTTGAGCAGTTTCATGTCTATAATGTGAAAAGGTCAAAAGTGGCCTTCTTTTGAGCTGAAAATGACTTTCAGCAATAAAAAGTAAATTGTCTCTAATTTTGAACCCAAGGTGCTAGAGAGGTGATTCAAAGCTCTTCTTGTAGATCTCTCCAAGCTCTACAAGGCACGGGCAGTTTGGCTGCATTTGGAGCTTTAGTTTGTCCTCAGCACTCAGATTGGGGTTTGACACTAATATGGCTCAAGTCAATGCAAATCCACATCCCTGGCCTCATATGAGTCTGTTTTGGCATTGTATGAGCAGAGCCAGGTATTTGTGTGTTTTGGCCTGAAAATGGCCTGTTTAGCCCTGAGAAGCCATTTCCAGTTGATATAGTTGTGTTTGAGCTTCAGTGGCACCTGCTTTCAGTGCCCAGAGCAGCTGTGCGTGTTCAGTTGAGATCGGAAAAGAAGACCAGGAATCAAGAGATTTACGTCCAAGAATTGTATTGCCCTTTTACAATGTTCTACAGCTGCAGGGTTCAACCAGTACAAACAAAAGGCACAAGGAAGAACAAAAGAAAATCATGGAATACAGATTTTTATGGTACACCTTATCTAAGCTCCACCTTAGAGATGGGCTGTTATTTTTTAGCATTAAACAAGCGTGTCTCTTCGTGATTGGCCCAGTGGTCAGTATTTTTCCAGTGTGGTACTTTTCCAGTGGTCATTTCTCTTCCAATAGTATCTTTCCAGAAGGCCGTTGGTGTGGCCTTGAGCATTGTGGTCTGATACACTCCCTGAACAGAGGAACAAAGCATGTTGTACAATATCACGCCACTACTAGTGGACGCCTACACAGTTTTTAGCACAATGTATTAATGTAAAACTTGTAATAAAATAAGCTGTTATAAAACATAGTATTAATGTATATGTCCCTTCATTCTAATGTATATATCCCTTCATTCCCCCTCATGTTCTAGTGAAACTAGAACACAACCAAAATGTAAGTAGAAGTAAAACAATATATCAAAATCCCCGAAAACAAAACCTAAACCAAGAGTAAACCAAACAACTAAACCTCTAAGTTCAAACATAAAATTACCAACACGTAGATATAAAATATAAAATATAAAATATAAAAGGCAAAAGAAAACATAAAACATGATTTACGCCAGAGTGGTCAAGTAAGACCCGTCCAGAGGCTCACCTTCCTCAGGTGTCGGGGTCAGAATAACAGCATAGTTGCCCTTAGGCATGAGGGAAGTAATCATGCGAGACAGGAGAACTCTAAAACATGGAATACAGCAACAAACAAGCAGAAAGAGAACAAGCAGCACAATGCCGATAGCTGTAAAGAAGGAAATGATGGCAACTTTCCAAGTCATTGCGCTTCCATTCTGCAAGATTAACAGTAGCTGCTGCATAAGCATAAGCGGAATCAGTGAAAACAGTCACAGAGCAACCAACAGAGTCTTCAAGTGTCATACAGAGAGCATAGATTTCAGCGGCTTGAGCGGAGAGATGGGAGCCTTCCAGGAGAACACCTGTACCTGGGAAAGTAAAACCATCAGGGTTAGGAGTGCGGGTCACAAATGCGGCCGCTGCATGGAGGAAACCAGAACTGTCTCTCCAGCAACAACCATCAGAGAATTTCCAAACACTGTCAGTGATAGGAACAGTGAGTAAATCGGGCCGAATCAGAGAAGTTTTTGCCACTTCAAAAGCACATTCATGCGGACCTGTTGACATGTGATCTGCCACATTGGTCGTGGCGTGTGTGTAGGTGATGTTGGGGGCAGTGAGGACTCTGAGAAGTTTTTCCTGTCTAAGAGCGGACATAGTGAAAGCTGAGGACAAAATAAAGGATGAAACACTATGGTCAGTGTGTATGATCAAGGGGTACCCCATAACAAGATGTGCAGTTCTGTCGACCAGTCTAGCCAGACCAGCCGCGTGTTGAGTACATGGAGGCTGTCTCAGTTCGACGTTGTCCAGTGATGCACTCGCGTACATGAGGATTCGTCTGTGTCCATGTTCTTTCTGATAGAGACAGCCGTGCACGAGTCCATCCTTGCAGGAGATGTCCAGGTGGAAATCCTGAGTGTAATCAGGCGATGCCAGTGTAGAGGCTGCGGACATGTCTTGCACAAGAGTCCTGAACATTGCGTCATGGTCAGAAGTCCAAGTCAGTTGGGCAGAGAAATTTTTAAAACCCTGTTCTTTAGCGAGGTTTCTCAAAAGTGATGTTTTTATCAAAAAGTCAGGAACGAAGTTCCTGCTGTATCCACAGAGACCTAGAAATGACAACATTTCTCTTACAGTCTCCGGTCTTTTGTGATGCAGGATAGAAGATCGATGCTCCAGAGACATAGACAAACCATGAGCAGAGAGACGTCTGCCCAGGAATGTCACAGTGGTTCTGCAGCATTGAAGCTTCTTTCTGGAAACCTTAAACCCAAATTCATGTAGACGTATGAGGAGGTGTTTTGTTACCTGGAGACAGGAGTCAGCGTCAGGAGCAGCAATGAGGAGGTCATCCACATATTGCACCAGTTTGCAACCTGGAACAATATCAAACGACGACAACATGTGCAGAAGTGTCTGATTGAAAATACCTGGGCTGTTTTTAAAGCCTTGTGGTAGCCGTGTGTACTGCAACTTGCAACCCTTGTACCTAAATGCGAAGAATGGTCTTGATTCAGGAGCCAGTGGAAGACAGAAAAATGCATTTGCCAAGTCAATCACAGTAAACCATTTCAAGTCAGGGCCTAAAGTAGTCAGACATCTATGAGGGTCAGGTACAGCCAGAAGTGGAGTCTTTGTCACGTCATTGATGGCTCTCAAGTCATGAGCCATTCTGTAAGTCTCACCGTCCGCTTTGGGTACAGGTCTTAGCGGAGTATTATATGGAGAAGTTGATTCTTCCAAGACTCCAGCGTCCCATAACCCCGAGATGGTGTCTTCCATGCCCTGGTCTGCTGCCTCAGGCCAAGGATACTGAGGCTTGTAAATGGGAATAGAAGAGGTTAGTTCAATTACAATTGGAGATATTGCTGAACAGTTACCCACATCAAAAGGAGAGGAAGTCCATAGTGAGTCAGGTATTTCTGTCAAAATGTCTGCAGTCCGTTCATGGTCTGTGAGTTCACGTCCGTGGTCTCTAGACACTACATGATGTTCTAGAACTGACAGGTCATGTGTTTGTTGGGTGAAAGTGATACGATGTGATTTCTGTGATGGACTATACATAACGTCAGGTGTAGTCGTGCTAGTCCAGTCTGTCTCTCCACTCAGCCGTCTGACCATGGGGCCGAGCTCTCTCGCCTCATGACCAGGTCCCAGGGCCAGAGAGATGTGCGGAACCGAGGTGTCTCCCATCCAGTACCACGGTAGCTGTTCAGGAGTCAACTCACAGTCAGCTGCAACACCTTCTGGACCAACATAAATGACAGAAGAGGTTAGTTCCCAGTTTTCACCCTCAATTGACCTAAACATCTCAGCATAAACAACAGTCTGATTTCTGTCGTAAAACAATGTACAATGTAATGGATCAATTGGAGGATTATAGTCACCCAAAGTTTGGATGAAATTTTTCCAGATTAAATAGACCGAAAAAACACCGTGTGAGGAAGGACTCTCAGGGGACAGGGCACACCAGTATATGTCAGCAGTCTCTGGGGGAACCTCAGACCGCACCAACCACTGTCCCTCGTCTCCACAAAGGGTGATATTACAGGCATATCGGACTTTGTTCGGAAATGTCACTGTTATTCCATTGTTATCAAACAGGATTGTCGCACCAGTTTTCAGAAGAATGTCACGTCCGAGGAGATTTACAGGAGTGTCCGGGGAGTGTATGAACTGGTGGAGGAACTTATAGCCGGCCAGTTCAGTGTGTAGGGGTATGGTGAATGGCAGATGTTGGAGTTGACCCGAGAAACCAGTCAGCCGCATGGAGCGTTGGGAGAGAGCTGACGGCGGCAGAGGAATGCAGACGGATGAGAAAGTGGCTCCCGAGTCCGCCAACATCAGCAGTCTCCTGTCAGCGACTTTTGCTGGAAGGGTCGAGCTCTGCCTCCACCTCGAGGGCCATTGTTGAACCCTCTCTGGGCCGGACCACCCCTGTGTCCACCTTGTGGTCCGTAGTTTTCCTGGTTCTGACGATTTAGGGGGCATTGTTTTGCCCAATGGCCTGAGTCCCCGCACAGAAAGCATGCCCCACCCCTGGGAGGTCCCTCCTGGTGCCTCTGTCTGTTATTTCCCCTGTAACTATTGTTACCACCCCAATTTCCTCTACCTCATCCATTTGATCCACTCTGCCAATAAATCCCCTGATTTTGGGGTTGATTTTGAGACCCTGTGTTTTGATTTTTCTCTTCTTTCTTTTTGTCATTTACTTTTTCTCTGGCTTCAGAGAGTTGGAGTTTAACCAGTTGGTTTTGCATTGTTGTCACGTCTAAGTCATGTGCTTTAACTTGTTTGTTATGTCTTGTGAGTCTGTGTTGCAGGAGGTGTTTGAATCGTGTTTCGTCACAAACAAAAGTGTCTGGGTCGTCTTCTAAAGCTGTGGCGACAGAAGAAGGAAGTCCAGTCACAATTGCATTTCTAAAAGCTTTAGTCATGAATGCAGTGTCCATGTGTGCAGGGTTGTTACCAGTGTGTGTGATCCAGGACTGTACTGCGTCAGCATAATATGTCAGTGGGTCCGTCCCGTCAGTGAAAGGAAACACAGTGGGCATTGCAGTCAATGGTGTGGGGAACTGTTGTCTTACGGCGCCAAACAGCGCCTCAGCTGCACAAGCCAGGGGGGCTTCACGTGCATAACGTTGTATGTTGGCCCTAGCCAGCACACCAGCACAATCGGCATGTGTACAACAAGCGGCTATAACTCTGCAGGCGTCAGCTACAGTCAAGTCCAGTCCATTAAACAATGCAGTCATTTTGAAGATCCACTTTGCACCTCCCTCCGCCAGAGGGGGCAAACTGTCCTTCACATGTTGCATGTCTGTCAGTGAAAATGGTTTGTAATGTTTGCGTCCCGGAGCCCCCACCAGAGGCATCTGATGGAAGCCCCCAGGACGACCCGTTTCTCTGCCTCCCACTGGACGTTGTTCATATGCAATCTGTTCCCACCCATAGTGTTGTGAGCTTGAATGTTGTGTGTCTTGTAGTGTTGAGGGAAACCATTGGTCCAGTGTGAACAATTGTGAGTTGTCGGGATACAGCAGTGAGGAAGTGGTTTGACCCCCACAGGGGTCTGCGTCTTCTCTATACATATGTGTTTTGGGTTGAATTCTCACAAATTCGGGTTTTGATTTAACCGCTTCCTCCTTTGTGTCAATATATGTTTTGGGTTCGGCTCCCATAAATTCGGGTTTTGATTTAGCCGCTTCCTCCTTTTTGTCATACTGAATTTGGGCTGGTGTATCAAATACAGTGTCTGTTGCTCTTAACCACTTTTCTGCTATTTCTGTCTGTGCCGGTGGGGGTCTATAGTCTGGGTCGTTGGAGTCAGTCTCACCAGCGGCCAGTTGGGTTCTTAAGTGATGAATTTGGTGTTCTTTATCTGCCATTTCCGCCGCCTGATCCTTCATTAACTTCCTCATTCGTTCATGAAGTTGGTCGTGACTCTCCGTCACCTGTTTCTGTAATTCCTCTTGATGTTTTTTAACTGCTCTCTCAATCACAGTCTTATTGAGGAACTGCGCCAATGCATCCGTAAGATTATCCGGAAATGAACCAACTTTGTCTCCCTTTTCACAGTCAAGCATGACTCTGCCTGCTACGCTCAACACCGGATACATGGGGGCAGTGTCGGACTCCGCTGAGTAAGCGGGAGGAGAATCAGAACACAACTCCGCCCCCTGACTCGAGCGCGCCGTCCTTCCTGTTCCCATGCCAGTGCTGCTGGACACAGCGTAGGGCGAGGAGCCATTGTACGGAGTTTCGTCCACAAACGGGTTTTTGGACTTTTTAGGGCAAGATCCCGCGTCTTGGCCGCCAGGCCGTCGCGCCATCACCATTTGATGTACCACAGTATAATCCTTTCTCTGATTCTCACATTCACGCTTCTCTTTCCTTCTCTGCAACATACCAAGGCTTTCCATTGTTTTCTCTCTCTCATACAGCGCTTTCGCTAACTGCTTTTCCAACACTTGTAATCTCTCAGCCAGATCACTATAACTGTGATCTCCTCTCTCACCCACAATACGTTTCTTATTCAGATTCAACCACATACTCTGCAACCGTGTTTTAGCTTTTTCACACATGGTGGGCGCTAAACAAGCGAGAATCTGGCGCGCCACTCCAGCAAACATCTGGTTCCAGTGCGGTTCACACCCATACTCCTCACACTCACGCTGAAACTCATCATCCATTTCCACAGTCTTTTTAACCTTTCACACAGTTTCGCACAATAAAACCCCAAAACCTCTTAAAACGAACTCAAAAACACTTGGAGATTCACCGCGGCGGATGAATCTCAACACAATCAGACAATATAGAGACCCAAAACCCGAAACAGATAAGTCTGGTTCCGATCCTCGTAGACCAGGAAGTGCCACACCCAAAATAGAAGAAGGCAGATTTATCAATCAAATTTGGTGTATGGTTCAAATTAATCAGATTAGAATTTAACCTTGGTCTTTTTCTCTCAACTGGCTTTAATTCTAATAATTTTTAGACGTTTTCAATAAAATCTACCGGACTCTCATGACTTCTGCGAGCGCTCCCGAGCTTCCTCCGAACTTTGTAACACGGTCCGACCGCGTACTTTACACAAAATTACACTCAAAATACATGAAATATTACACTCAAAATACATAAAATATTACACTCAAAATACATAAAATATTATACACACTCAAATACACACGACCATCGTGCGAACAGCGATTCAATCGCTTTAATCAGCGGTCCAACCGCTTGGCTCAGTCCAACTGGCCTTAACTGCGTTCCAAACGCACCGTAACTTTAACTAGCGGTCCAACCGCTTTTGGGCTCAGTCCAACTGGCCTTAACTGCGTTCCGAACGCACTGTAACTTTAACTAGCGGTCCAACCGCTTTTGGGCACAGTCCAACTGGCCTTAACTGCGTTCGAACGCACTGTAACTTTTAACTAGCGGTCCAACCGCTTTTGGGCACAGTCCAACTGGCCTTAACTGCGTTCGAACGCACCGTAACTTTAACTAGCGGTCCAACCGCTTTTGGGCACAGTCCAACTGGCCTTAACTGCGTTCGAACGCACCGTAACTTTAACTAGCGGTCCAACCGCTTTTGGGCACAGTCCAACTGGCCTTAACTGCGTTCCAAACGCACTGTAACTTTAACTAGCGGTCCAACCGCTTTTGGGCACAGTCCAACTGGCCTTAACTGCGTTCCAAACGCACCGTGGTCCAACCACGTACTATTCGTGACTACTTTTAACAGTTTTAGGACTTTATTCAACAATCTACTCCACTCAAAATGTTACAGTATTCAATAGCAGAAATTTTGTGTATTACAAACAGGGGTTCTGCTCACCTGTGTTAGTTTCAGGCCTGAAGTGGAGTCGAGAGTAGAACGCCGTCTGTTGATTCAGATTTTCACGAACACGATCGCAGAACCCTTGTCGCGGTCCCTGCCGTCCGGAGTCGTCAATTTCCTCGCGTTAAAACTCTGCAAAACTCGTTAGAAATCACGTCGGGGTCACCATTTAAACTGTTAGGCACCTGCTTTCAGTGCCCAGAGCAGCTGTGCGTGTTCAGTTGAGATCGGAAAAGAAGACCAGGAATCAAGAGATTTGCGTCCAAAAATTGTATTGCCCTTTTACAATGTTCTACAGCTGCAGGGTTCAACCAGTACAAACAAAAGGCACAAGGAAGAACAAAAGAAAATCATGGAATACAGATTTTTATGGTACACCTTATCTAAGCTCCACCTTAGAGATGGGCTGTTATTTTTTTAGCATTAAACAAGCGTGTCTCTTCGTGATTGGCCCAGTGGTCAGTATTTTTCCAGTGTGGTACTTTTCCAGTGGTCATTTCTCTTCCAATAGTATCTTTCCAGAAGGCCGTTGGTGTGGCCTTGAGCATTGTGGTCTGATACACTCCCTGAACAGAGGAACAAAGCATGTTGTACAATATCACGCCACTACTAGTGGACGCCTACACAGTTTTTAGCACAATGTATTAATGTAAAACTTGTAATAAAATAAGCTGTTATAAAACATAGTATTAATGTATATGTCCCTTCATTCTAATGTATATATCCCTTCAGGTTTTTTTTCCCCCACACACGGGGGGGGGGTTTTAAAAATATTGGGGGCAAAGAAAAAAAAACCCCCATCCCGGGCCTCTTTGGGGTTTGTTTTGGCATTGTATGAGCAGAGCCAGGTATTTGTGTGTTTGGCCTGAAAATGGCCTGTTTAGCCCTGAGAAGCCATTTCCAGTTGATATAGTTGTGTTTGATCCAGTTTCATGTCTATAATGTGAAAAGGTCAAAAGTGGCCTTCTTTTGAGCTGAAAATGACTTTGCAGCAATAAAAAGTAAATTGTCTCTAATTTTGAACCCAAGGTGCTAGAGAGGTGATTCAAAGCTCTTCTTGTAGATCTCTCCAAGCTCTACAAGGCACGGGCAGTTTGGCTGCATTTGGAGCTTTAGTTTGTCCTCAGCACTCAGATTGGGGTTTGACACTAATATGGCTCAAGTCAATGGAAATCCACATCCCTGGCCTCATATGAGTCTGTTTTGGCATTGTATGAGCAGAGCCAGGTATTTGTGTGTTTTGGCCTGAAAATGGCCTGTTTAGCCCTGAGAAGCCATTTCCAGTTGATATAGTTGTGTTTGAGCAGTTTCATGTCTATAATGTGAAAAGGTCAAAAGTGGCCTTCTTTTGAGCTGAAAATGACTTTGCAGCAATAAAAAGTAAATTGTCTCTAATTTTGAACCCAAGGTGCTAGAGAGGTGATTCAAAGCTCTTCTTGTAGATCTCTCCAAGCTCTACAAGGCACGGGCAGTTTGGCTGCATTTGGAGCTTTAGTTTGTCCTCAGCACTCAGATTGGGGTTTGACACTAATATGGCTCAAGTCAATGGAAATCCACATCCCTGGCCTCATATGAGTCTGTTTTGGCATTGTATGAGCAGAGCCAGGTATTTGTGTGTTTTGGCCTGAAAATGGCCTGTTTAGCCCTGAGAAGCCATTTCCAGTTGATATAGTTGTGTTTGAGCAGTTTCATGTCTATAATGTGAAAAGGTCAAAAGTGGCCTTCTTTTGAGCTGAAAATGACTTTGCAGCAATAAAAAGTAAATTGTCTCTAATTTTGAACCCAAGGTGCTAGAGAGGTGATTCAAAGCTCTTCTTGTAGATCTCTCCAAGCTCTACAAGGCACGGGCAGTTTGGCTGCATTTGGAGCTTTAGTTTGTCCTCAGCACTCAGATTGGGGTTTGACACTAATATGGCTCAAGTCAATGGAAATCCACATCCCTGGCCTCATATGAGTCTGTTTTGGCATTGTATGAGCAGAGCCAGGTATTTGTGTGTTTTGGCCTGAAAATGGCCTGTTTAGCCCTGAGAAGCCATTTCCAGTTGATATAGTTGTGTTTGAGCAGTTTCATGTCTATAATGTGAAAAGGTCAAAAGTGGCCTTCTTTTGAGCTGAAAATGACTTTGCAGCAATAAAAAGTAAATTGTCTCTAATTTTGAACCCAAGGTGCTAGAGAGGTGATTCAAAGCTCTTCTTGTAGATCTCTCCAAGCTCTACAAGGTACGGGCAGTTTGGCTGCATTTGGAGCTTTAGTTTGTCCTCAGCACTCAGATTGGGGTTTGACACTAATATGGCTCAAGTCAATGGAAATCCACATCCCTGTCCTCATATGAGTCTGTTTTGGCATTGTATGAGCACAGCCAGGTATTTGTGTGTTTTGGCCTGAAAATGGCCTGTTTAGCCCTGAGAAGCCATTTCCAGTTGATATAGTTGTGTTTGAGCAGTTTCATGTCTATAATGTGAAAAGGTCAACAGTGGCCTTCTTTTGAGCTGAAAATGACTTTTTAGCAATAAAAAGTAAATTGTCTCTAATTTTGAACCCAAGGTGCTAGAGAGGTGATTCAAAGCTCTTCTTGTAGATCTCTCCAAGCTCTACAAGGCACGGGCAGTTTGGCTGCATTTGGAGCTTTAGTTTGTCCGCAGCACTCAGATTGGGGTTTGACACTAATATGGCTCAAGTCAATGGAAATCCACATCCCTGGCCTCATATGAGTCTGTTTTGGCATTGTATGAGCAGAGCCAGGTATTTGTGTGTTTTGGCCTGAAAATGGCCTGTTTAGCCCTGAGAAGCCATTTCCAGTTGATATAGTTGTGTTTGAGCAGTTTCATGTCTATAATGTGAAAAGGTCAAAAGTGGCCTTCTTTTGAGCTGAAAATGACTTTGCAGCAATAAAAAGTAAATTGTCTCTAATTTTGAACCCAAGGTGCTAGAGAGGTGATTCAAAGCTCTTCTTGTAGATCTCTCCAAGCTCTACAAGGGCCGGGCAGTTTGGTTGCATTTGGAGCTTTAGTTTGTCCGCAGCACTCAGATTGGGGTTTGACACTAATATGGCTCAAGTCAATGCAAATCCACATCCCTGGCCTCATATGAGTCTGTTTTGGCATTGTATGAGCAGAGCCAGGTATTTGTGTGTTTTGGCCTGAAAATGGCCTGTTTAGCCCTGAGAAGCCATTTCCAGTTGATATAGTTGTGTTTGAGCAGTTTCATGTCTATAATGTGAAAAGGTCAAAAGTGGCCTTCTTTTGAGCTGAAAATGACTTTGCAGCAATAAAAAGTAAATTGTCTCTAATTTTGAACCCAAGGTGCTAGAGAGGTGATTCAAAGCTCTTCTTGTAGATCTCTCCAAGCTCTACAAGGCACGGGCAGTTTGGCTGCATTTGGAGCTTTAGTTTGTCCTCAGCACTCAGATTGGGGTTTGACACTAATATGGCTCAAGTCAATGGAAATCCACATCCCTGGCCTCATATGAGTCTGTTTTGGCATTGTATGAGCAGAGCCAGGTATTTGTGTGTTTTGGCCTGAAAATGGCCTGTTTAGCCCTGAGAAGCCATTTCCAGTTGATATAGTTGTGTTTGAGCAGTTTCATGTCTATAATGTGAAAAGGTCAAAAGTGGCCTTCTTTGAGCTGAAAATGACTTTGCAGCAATAAAAAGTAAATTGTCTCTAATTTTGAACCCAAGGTGCTAGAGAGGTGATTCAAAGCTCTTCTTGTAGATCTCTCCAAGCTCTACAAGGCCGGGCAGTTTGGTTGCATTTGGAGCTTTAGTTTGTCCTCAGCACTCAGATTGGGGTTTGACACTAATATGGCTCAAGTCAATGCAAATCCACATCCCTGGCCTCATATGAGTCTGTTTTGGCATTGTATGAGCAGAGCCAGGTATTTGTGTGTTTTGGCCTGAAAATGGCCTGTTTAGCCCTGAGAAGCCATTTCCAGTTGATATAGTTGTGTTTGAGCAGTTTCATGTCTATAATGTGAAAAGGTCAAAAGTGGCCTTCTTTTGAGCTGAAAATGACTTTTCAGCAATAAAAAGTAAATTGTCTCTAATTTTGAACCCAAGGTGCTAGAGAGGTGATTCAAAGCTCTTCTTGTAGATCTCTCCAAGCTCTACAAGGCACGGGCAGTTTGGCTGCATTTGGAGCTTTAGTTTGTCCTCAGCACTCAGATTGGGGTTTGACACTAATATGGCTCAAGTCAATGCAAATCCACATCCCTGGCCTCATATGAGTCTGTTTTGGCATTGTATGAGCAGAGCCAGGTATTTGTGTGTTTTGGCCTGAAAATGGCCTGTTTAGCCCTGAGAAGCCATTTCCAGTTGATATAGTTGTGTTTGAGCAGTTTCATGTCTATAATGTGAAAAGGTCAAAAGTGGCCTTCTTTCGAGCTGAAAATGACTTTAGCAATAAAAAGTAAATTGTCTCTAATTTTGAACCCAAGGTGCTAGAGAGGTGATTCAAAGCTCTTCTTGTAGATCTCTCCAAGCTCTACAAGGCACGGGCAGTTTGGCTGCATTTGGAGCTTTAGTTTGTCCGCAGCACTCAGATTGGGGTTTGACACTAATATGGCTCAAGTCAATGCAAATCCACATCCCTGGCCTCATATGAGTCTGTTTTGGCATTGTATGAGCAGAGCCAGGTATTTGTGTGTTTTGGCCTGAAAATGGCCTGTTTAGCCCTGAGAAGCCATTTCCAGTTGATATAGTTGTGTTTGAGCAGTTTCATGTCTATAATGTGAAAAGGTCAAAAGTGGCCTTCTTTTGAGCTGAAAATGACTTTCAGCAATAAAAAGTAAATTGTCTCTAATTTTGAACCCAAGGTGCTAGAGAGGTGATTCAAAGCTCTTCTTGTAGATCTCTCCAAGCTCTACAAGGCACGGGCAGTTTGGCTGCATTTGGAGCTTTAGTTTGTCCTCAGCACTCAGATTGGGGTTTGACACTAATATGGCTCAAGTCAATGGAAATCCACATCCCTGGCCTCATATGAGTCTGTTTTGGCATTGTATGAGCAGAGCCAGGTATTTGTGTGTTTTGGCCTGAAAATGGCCTGTTTAGCCCTGAGAAGCCATTTCCAGTTGATATAGTTGTGTTTGAGCAGTTTCATGTCTATAATGTGAAAAGGTCAAAAGTGGCCTTCTTTTGAGCTGAAAATGACTTTTAGCAATAAAAAGTAAATTGTCTCTAATTTTGAACCCAAGGTGCTAGAGAGGTGATTCAAAGCTCTTCTTGTAGATCTCTCCAAGCTCTACAAGGCCGGGCAGTTTGGTTGCATTTGGAGCTTTAGTTTGTCCTCAGCACTCAGATTGGGGTTTGACACTAATATGGCTCAAGTCAATGCAAATCCACATCCCTGGCCTCATATGAGTCTGTTTTGGCATTGTATGAGCAGAGCCAGGTATTTGTGTGTTTTGGCCTGAAAATGGCCTGTTTAGCCCTGAGAAGCCATTTCCAGTTGATATAGTTGTGTTTGAGCAGTTTCATGTCTATAATGTGAAAAGGTCAAAAGTGGCCTTCTTTTGAGCTGAAAATGACTTTGCAGCAATAAAAAGTAAATTGTCTCTAATTTTGAACCCAAGGTGCTAGAGAGGTGATTCAAAGCTCTTCTTGTAGATCTCTCCAAGCTCTACAAGGCACGGGCAGTTTGGCTGCATTTGGAGCTTTAGTTTGTCCGCAGCACTCAGATTGGGGTTTGACACTAATATGGCTCAAGTCAATGCAAATCCACATCCCTGGCCTCATATGAGTCTGTTTTGGCATTGTATGAGCAGAGCCAGGTATTTGTGTGTTTTGGCCTGAAAATGGCCTGTTTAGCCCTGAGAAGCCATTTCCAGTTGATATAGTTGTGTTTGAGCAGTTTCATGTCTATAATGTGAAAAGGTCAAAAGTGGCCTTCTTTTGAGCTGAAAATGACTTTAGCAATAAAAAGTAAATTGTCTCTAATTTTGAACCCAAGGTGCTAGAGAGGTGATTCAAAGCTCTTCTTGTAGATCTCTCCAAGCTCTACAAGGCACGGGCAGTTTGGCTGCATTTGGAGCTTTAGTTTGTCCTCAGCACTCAGATTGGGGTTTGACACTAATATGGCTCAAGTCAATGCAAATCCACGTCCCTGGCCTCATATGAGTCTGTTTTGGCATTGTATGAGCAGAGCCAGGTATTTGTGTGTTTTGGCCTGAAAATGGCCTGTTTAGCCCTGAGAAGCCATTTCCAGTTGATATAGTTGTGTTTGAGCAGTTTCATGTCTATAATGTGAAAAGGTCAAAAGTGGCCTTCTTTGAGCTGAAAATGACTTTTAGCAATAAAAAGTAAATTGTCTCTAATTTTGAACCCAAGGTGCTAGAGAGGTGATTCAAAGCTCTTCTTGTAGATCTCTCCAAGCTCTACAAGGCACGGGCAGTTTGGCTGCATTTGGAGCTTTAGTTTGTCCGCAGCACTCAGATTGGGGTTTGACACTAATATGGCTCAAGTCAATGCAAATCCACATCCCTGGCCTCATATGAGTCTGTTTTGGCATTGTATGAGCAGAGCCAGGTATTTGTGTGTTTTGGCCTGAAAATGGCCTGTTTAGCCCTGAGAAGCCATTTCCAGTTGATATAGTTGTGTTTGAGCAGTTTCATGTCTATAATGTGAAAAGGTCAAAAGTGGCCTTCTTTTGAGCTGAAAATGACTTTTAGCAATAAAAAGTAAATTGTCTCTAATTTTGAACCCAAGGTGCTAGAGAGGTGATTCAAAGCTCTTCTTGTAGATCTCTCCAAGCTCTACAAGGCACGGGCAGTTTGGCTGCATTTGGAGCTTTAGTTTGTCCGCAGCACTCAGATTGGGGTTTGACACTAATATGGCTCAAGTCAATGCAAATCCACATCCCTGGCCTCATATGAGTCTGTTTTGGCATTGTATGAGCAGAGCCAGGTATTTGTGTGTTTTGGCCTGAAAATGGCCTGTTTAGCCCTGAGAAGCCATTTCCAGTTGATATAGTTGTGTTTGAGCAGTTTCATGTCTATAATGTGAAAAGGTCAAAAGTGGCCTTCTTTTGAGCTGAAAATGACTTTGCAGCAATAAAAAGTAAATTGTCTCTAATTTTGAACCCAAGGTGCTAGAGAGGTGATTCAAAGCTCTTCTTGTAGATCTCTCCAAGCTCTACAAGGCACGGGCAGTTTGGCTGCATTTGGAGCTTTAGTTTGTCCTCAGCACTCAGATTGGGGTTTGACACTAATATGGCTCAAGTCAATGCAAATCCACATCCCTGGCCTCATATGAGTCTGTTTTGGCATTGTATGAGCAGAGCCAGGTATTTGTGTGTTTTGGCCTGAAAATGGCCTGTTTAGCCCTGAGAAGCCATTTCCAGTTGATATAGTTGTGTTTGAGCAGTTTCATGTCTATAATGTGAAAAGGTCAAAAGTGGCCTTCTTTGAGCTGAAAATGACTTTGCAGCAATAAAAAGTAAATTGTCTCTAATTTTGAACCCAAGGTGCTAGAGAGGTGATTCAAAGCTCTTCTTGTAGATCTCTCCAAGCTCTACAAGGCACGGGCAGTTTGGCTGCATTTGGAGCTTTAGTTTGTCCTCAGCACTCAGATTGGGGTTTGACACTAATATGGCTCAAGTCAATGCAAATCCACATCCCTGGCCTCATATGAGTCTGTTTTGGCATTGTATGAGCAGAGCCAGGTATTTGTGTGTTTTGGCCTGAAAATGGCCTGTTTAGCCCTGAGAAGCCATTTCCAGTTGATATAGTTGTGTTTGAGCAGTTTCATGTCTATAATGTGAAAAGGTCAAAAGTGGCCTTCTTTGAGCTGAAAATGACTTTGCAGCAATAAAAAGTAAATTGTCTCTAATTTTGAACCCAAGGTGCTAGAGAGGTGATTCAAAGCTCTTCTTGTAGATCTCTCCAAGCTCTACAAGGCACGGGCAGTTTGGCTGCATTTGGAGCTTTAGTTTGTCCGCAGCACTCAGATTGGGGTTTGACACTAATATGGCTCAAGTCAATGCAAATCCACATCCCTGGCCTCATATGAGTCTGTTTTGGCATTGTATGAGCAGAGCCAGGTATTTGTGTGTTTTGGCCTGAAAATGGCCTGTTTAGCCCTGAGAAGCCATTTCCAGTTGATATAGTTGTGTTTGAGCAGTTTCATGTCTATAATGTGAAAAGGTCAAAAGTGGCCTTCTTTTGAGCTGAAAATGACTTTCAGCAATAAAAAGTAAATTGTCTCTAATTTTGAACCCAAGGTGCTAGAGAGGTGATTCAAAGCTCTCTTGTAGATCTCTCCAAGCTCTACAAGGCACTGGGCAGTTTGGCTGCATTTGAGCTTTAGTTTGTCCGCAGCACTCAGATT